>VWZT01008171.1:107404-167994 GCA_013397055.1 Pachycephala philippinensis
TAGCCCGAGCCGCGCCGAGCACGGATTGCCTCGTGCTGGCGTGTTCTGCCTGCGAGAGAGGGCAAACGGAAAACAACGTTAAACACGGTTCTGTCCGTTCCACACGTGGTGGGGGGAAAAAAGGAACACATTTCTCCACGTATTGGCGGGATGGAGATACGTACACACACACACATATATATATGTGTATGTTTCTCCTGATGCCGTAATATCGTGCTTGCTGGCTAATGGGTAAAATAATGGGCAAACGTCGCACCTCTTCTTGACACGCAAGTGCCAACAGCTTGTGCAGGCAGGTTTGCTTAGTGTCGTCCCTTCTTTCCGTGATTCCAGGCTCCGAGCCGCGCTTTGTTTTGGCACAGGAATCTGCCTCTTTTAAGAAGCCTATTGGATCACAGCCAGAAAATTCCGAGTTTAGGTTTGAGTTCCCCAGCTAAAGGACGACCTTGAGTTTAGGTTGCCTAAAGGCAGCAATAACAACAAAAATTACTTTTTAAGTCATGTGTCACGATCTCAGAATGGTAGCGTATTTACAACTTCTCATAAAAAGCAAGAAATAAACCTCCTGGCACATCTCAGTGAAAGGCACAGGAAATACCTGTGGACAGAGCAAGCAAAAATATAAAGAACAAACGTGCAGAAAAGGCACCAATGTACCTTTTATTTCTGTGCCAAGAAGCAGGGTTCCTTAAATTAACTAGTGTGTCTCCTAGATAACAGTATGTTTAGAAAACCGTAAGATTTTGTTTTGAAAATTTGGCATAGCAACGTAGAAAGAATGTAAACTGGCAGAGCTTACCAGATTCTTCTTTTTAAAAAGCTTTAATACTGTCAGGGAGTAAAATCCTAAATATTCCAGCCAAAAATGCAGCATTTTAGGCCTATTCTGCCCAGAGAAACTTAACGGTGTACTTATCTACAGAACTCTAAGGCTCCAATAACTCCATATGTGTATTTTTTCTATAACAGCAACCATTTATATAGGACATGATGATAGTATGATTTTAAGGTCAAGTGTAGAAACCACTCATGTGACAGATAATGACTTTTTGCTATCAAAGTGATTTCACTGCCTGGATTACCATGCAGCCCTGTCCAGCTCACATCTCCAGAAAACAGATCTGTCTAACCATTCTCATGAAGCAGTTGCTTGGATCTGGTAATGTGTGTCTGGCATCAACAGGCCCATTAAAGTACTTTATTTTTTCCTTCAAAGAAATGTTCACCCATTTAAATTCATTAGAGCACCTAGGCTTTGACGTGTGCTTTGTCAGTGGGATTTCACTATATGCAGCAGTACCTGGTATAATAAATTTGATTAAAGTGCACTAGATTATTACATTTAACAATACTTCATTTTGTCTTGATCTTGCTGTGCACAGCGGCTGCTGTTTTTTGTCTAATTTTTAGTCCTGATTTGAATTGCAGTCTAATTTTTAGTTTGCTGCTATGTCATGCTTGGTTTTTTATAAGAGAAATCTTAACAAGATAACAGGTTTGCCTTTTTATTCAGCTGTTGTAAAGTTACGTCAAGGTTTAAAATGTCAGTTCTGCGTTCTCATAATGCAGTTCTGAGAAGTTAATTAATAGTCGTGGACTGGAGACAAATTAAAGCATAAGGTCTTATTCTTAAAAAATGGACATACTAGTAAATATTTGAACCACTGTAAAGGCTGAGAGATCTCTGTTAGCTTATCTGCTTACAGAAACAGTGCCAAACTTACTAAGAACATTGCAGGCTACCCTTATATTCATCTTTGCAAAAGACAGAAGCGGAGCGTAAACCCAAATTGCTGTAAAGATTTATGGATCTTTTCTTGTGTGATGTTACATTCATGAACAGCAAAGTTTCAAATCCATTCTAGGAATTTTATACCCAAAATACTTACAATAATTATTGCATTTCTTTGTTTTGTACTTAATTGTATGCATCAGCCATATGTCAGAATAACTATTAATCAGAACTATCTAAATTTTTTTTGTTTACTATTAAGACTAGTTCAGGAAAGCTGTCCTTTGGAAAAAAAAAAGTTTATTTTGGTCTATTAAACTCTTACCATGGTAAGCTTTATCATTTTCTCTTTGTCGACTAGTGCATGAGGCTTGCTGGTATGAATTCAATTTGCTGGAACTGAATGCATTTCTTCTGTTTATTAGAAGCATATTCCCATATCCTTCTGATCTCTGAGAGAAGTAATTTATATGATCTAAATAAAATGTAGCAATGCTCTGTGAGATGCTTGAAAGCTGTTCATTTCCTTTCCTCGGCTGCTTTTCTTTCTCATTGCTCTGATTTTATAAATAACATTTTAAAGAAGAGGTGGAATTATAATGCATAAACCTCAGGCAAAAGGTGTGGGTTTCTCTCTCACCTATTTTCCGTAGTGAATTCTAAAATTAAATAACTACGACAACTATACGTGGAATTAAATTTTAGGTGATGTAATGTCATGGGTCGTTTCTCAACATTTGATTGTTCTTCCTGCTGAATGTCTATCCAGTTTGTTTACAGTATGGAACTAGCATCTTAAAGGATGTTCTAAGCTGCAGTGTACAGACCTTTTTTTTTTTCTTCATTGAGAATCATTTGCTTTTACTGTCAGTTGGAGTTGATAATTAAATATTCATTTTAATATATTCATTGATATGTAGGTTGTTCTTTTGGTTTTGTAGTGCAGTTTGGTTTGGTTTTTTTTTCAAACCATTAAGTTGTCTTTTTCCAGGAGTGCTGGCTTGTCATTATAAAATTTGTGTACCCAAGAGAAAACTATTTTTCTAGAATGCTAAGGACACTTCTAATAAGTATCATTAAGCTTCCAGTATTTTGACTGTCAACACTTTCAATTAGTTTTTATTATGCAGCTATCTCAGTACAAAAACTGTGTTTACTCTTTTATCAATATGACCTCACTTACTTGTGAGTCTTTCCCAAAGTTAAGATTTTAAATACATGTTTAAGGCTTTTAGTGTCTAATCCAGCACTGAAAGTGCATGAACATATGTATTCTTGTGTATCAGTCAAGAGCAGCAGTGTGGAAGCTCTCTGTGTAAGTGAAGCAACAGTGTTGTTCAGTCATAACGTGGCACTGAAAATAATGCTTTCATAGTTTTTTGTTTAAAAAAAAAGTTCCTTTATCTTTTTAGTGTGCTTTCATTTCCTTTTTCAGAGTCCAGGCTGTTGTCCTAATTGCCAACTCTATCATTAGCTGAATTGGAAATATCATAGTGATGTCTGAATGAATTTTTTCAAGGATAGAAGGACTAAAAAGAAAATCTTAAACAATTTTGCTTTTTGTCTTGACATTGCAACAGAATTTGCCTTTTATGTTTTCTCTTACGTCTTTCAAGTATTTTGAAGTTTTTTAAGTCAAACACAACAAAATTCCATATACCAACTCTGAATTTAGAAATACACTCCTTTTACAATACTAAAAACTCTTTGGTTACATTCCTGATGATTCAAAACAGACTAACACTGGATTTTGTTGTACCGTCAGTCTCTGAGTTTCTCATATAAGGCATATATTTAACAATAGAACCGTAGAATTTCTGTTTCTATTAAATAATGTTTGCTGATCATATGCAGACTTGTCCTGCCACTAGTGCCTGTTTACTATTTAGTTGTCACGATCATCAAGTCCAACTGTAATTTTTGAATTAATGAAATTTCTGTCTCGAAGGCCTGTGCTGCACAAACTGAGAAGCAGCAGGCTTATTGGGAGTAAAGGAAGGAGATTATTTTTTCATCTCTAAATTCACATTAATGTGATTTTGAAGTGGTAGCTCTCAATTTTCTACATGTCTATTTCTGCAGAACACTGTGGCTCTGATAAACAAGCAGAGTGCTTTTGCTTCTGTAGACAGTGCACTCAGCTTGGACAGTCATGCTTGTGCTAGCTTTAGTCTCACTAGTTGAGGCACCAGCAGTAACACAGCTGTGGTAACCTACAACTCAGTTAGGGGTATGTAGGCTCATTTTGTTGTACATTGGATGCTTACTCAAATTAATTGCCTGCAGTGACAGCCGTGCTTATGTATTTTAACTGTTTTGTTACATAAGGCTGATAAAATTAAGTGTATTTGAAGTATATCTAACATGCTGCATACAGTCATATCTCCTAACTGCAGAGCAGATGCAGCCTGTAAGGCAGTGAGCCCTACTCTGTCGTTCTTCTTAGAGATGATTAGAAAGGTCTGCTCTAGTTTGATAGTTTTAGGATGATTTTTTATCAGAAATTGGCAGGAATTAGGAAGTGCTTAAGTCCGCTATATGTAAATGAAATACTAAAAAGCTAAAATTAGCAAAGGAAACATGAAGATAATGAAAGGGAAGCCTTGCTCCTGGCGGTCCAAACCTTTGTGGAATCCTAGTGAAATCAAATCATCAGTGCTTGAGTGTATTTTATGTATAAACTCTCAATCCTGGAATCAGATCCTTAATGAAGGAATTCTACTTTCTCTTAATTTCTGTTAAAAAAATCAACGCGGTAATCCTTGACTAAATGGAACTTGGAATGTGTTTGGAAAAAAATAGGTAAAAACAGACGTGGTGAGTAATACAGCATTTATCAGATGCTGGACTGGTAAATCAGTAGAAAGGTAAATACACTTACAGCAAATTTCTTCATTCTAAAATCTCCCCAAAGGAAACATGTTAAAAAGATGGAGCCTGCTGTTTACATAATAGGGAGTAATTGTTAGCAGTGCACAGGAATGGACAGCTTGTCAGGATATTGGCATTTGACACACGCTGCTTTTATTGTGAGGTACTTCTGTAAACTCATTAAACTCAAGTTTCTTTCAGGTGTTTTAAGAATAGCAACAATGAACACAGTTCAGAGATACCAGAGCAGAACCATTGCCAGTAGCAATTCAGAAGGCCACATACACGCTGCTTGCTCAGGATAGGAATTCTTATTTTTGCTGGACATTTTTGTAAGCTGCAGAAGAATTTCAGTGAGAGTACAAGCACTGAGGATGCAAGTGATTCTTTTATTCCAAATCCTGTTTAGGAGCAAAATGCTAAATTATTTTAGGTCTTTGACCTGTGTAAATTATATTTGCTTTAATTTTTGTCCTTCTTTTGTATTTGAAGATTTTGGATTCGTCTTTGTAAAGTACTTTGGCATTTTCAAAAGTAATGTAAAGTTTCTGTGAAGAAGCTGGAGTGCAAGAAGGTAGCGTTTGAGTACCCATGGTACTCAGTTTGAGTACTACAGCCATTCTTCCCAGACTTTGATGCGGTTATTGTTTGTGTACAATAAAGAGGGAGAGCTCAGTCTAGTCAATAATTAGACTGGCACTTAAGGACAGATGCCATGGAGGGAAAAATCTTGGCTGCATATTCCTGCTGTTAACCCCCAGCAGGCTGGTTCAGTGAGCTAACTGAGAAGATTTTTCCTTGTAAGGAACCTGGTGGCAGCTAGCCATTAAATCAGTTTAGAAGTGGTGTGAAATTATAGCTTGGGGCTGCCGTGACATGTGTTTAATCTAGCAATGCCAGTTTAAACACAATCCCTAGATATCACATCCTCTCAGTTCTCCTTTGTGCTTCTTCCCTTGCCCTCGGTTCTCCTGCACACATTAGCTCTCATTCTCAGTGCAGAGGGAAGTAAGTCAGCAAAGCAGCTTTTTATCTTCTTTTCCTCTTTCCTTTTTTTTCCTTTCCTTTTTCTTTTTTTCTTGCCTTTTTCCTATTTTTTCCTCTTTTTCCTTTGTTTTTTTTCTTTTCTTTTCCTTTTATTTTATTTTCTTTTTTTTCTTCTTTTTTGTGGTATTGCCTAGGGATACCTGTTACAGTTTCCAATTCATGCAAATACACCTTGACACAGCTCAGCCATTAACACAGTGGTGGGGAACCACCCCCAAAAGTCCATCCCCAGGACTGCGTCTCTATGAAGCAGTTTTCGCCATAGTGTATTTTGCACCCAGCTGGAGTATTGGTGCACTTGCTTTTCCACACATAATTCACTTCGTGGGCCAGTTTAGTCACTTCTTAAAAATACACACATTACTCTAAATTTTATCCTTTGGCTTGTTTTCAGGGGATGATTTGGTGAATGCTGGGAGGTACAGAAGCAGGTAATGCACTTCCCATCTAGTACTGCATCTGCTCTGCTTACAGGATGGGACTATTAGAAAGTAAATAAGCAAGCTGGGTGCCTTGCTTATGCTAGAGAGTAAGGAAGTGCGCGCCTGACTTGCTTAGGAGGTACTGTACATCTTACTGTTGCTCCTGACATGTAACTGTTTAAACCAAACCACTTGCATCAGGCTGCTGTTCTACTGAAATAAGCATTAAGAAAATGTACACTTTTTGGTGGACTTGTCTGCCTTCACCCTTTGAGATACTGGTGTATGTAGGTAAGCACTGAGCATATGACTGTTGAAATATAGATATGGTGACTCCTTTCATAGCATACTTTGACATGTATTTTCAAGATACAAGTAATGATTTCTAAGTGCTGGTCATAGATGATGTTGTTTTGAAGCTTAAAGTGATTTCTTTTTACCCCCTGCTGTTTAAAAACTGACATGGTTTTTCTTCATCACAAGTCTTGTTTTGAAATAATGCATGCAGGTGATCTGTTTTGATACTTAAATAATATCTCTGTTCTAGGGAACTAATTTGGAAAAAAAAAAAGAAAGCTTTCTTTTTAGTCTGAATTTTAATCCAAGTATTTTATGATGATATTTCTCAGCAGGAGGAAGACAAGTATTGCAGTGGTGCTGCAAACCTCAATTTTTATTGACCAATTACCGCAAGCACAGCAATTTATAGCAGGAGCACAGTCAGTGTTTAAAGTTCACTGGGGCTTCAGCTTCCCCAGTCATAAAAGTAATTTATATCTATGTGAATACCGCTGGTATTTTTTTTCCCCTCAGCTTAACAAAGGAAGCCAGGGCAAGTACAAGATGCCTCCTGCCTGCAGGCACACAGAATTTGAAGGGGCAGCTGAGGTGGGAATGGAAATTCATATGGAGATGTTCAGATGGAGGCTTGGCTGGTGCTCCCACGAGCGGCTTCGGCTGCCGTGTTGCATCCCTCCTGACTCTATTACCTGAAGGCTTTAATTGCATGGCACTACTGTCAAAATCATGGCTTTACAGAAAGAAGTCCCTGTGTTTTGGTATGAGTGTGCTTCATCATTTAGTTTAACATAGGTGCTCAGAAGTGCAGAGGTATTTGTGGTTTAGTTTGGGTGGGTGGGGTGTGTGCATTGGTATCTGGAATGCAACCACCTGCCAAAGGAGGTCTCTGCTGTGTGTGTGGGTGCAAGTCAGGCTCCTGCTATTTCGCAAAGTCATCAAATAAGGAACACTTTGGGAAAGAACACTAAAGAGCTGCGGATTATGGGAATGCTGCTGAGCAAAAAGCCTCCATCTTTGTGTGCTTTGTTTGTTTAACACTGGAGAAATAATAATACCTAATTTAATACTTGAAAGATTTTCTTCATTCTAAACCATTTAAAGTTGTCCCATTGACAGATAATACTTCAGACTTCCAACAGAAAAGCATGATGTTTATAAAAGCTTCCAATTTCCTTGTGTTTCAGATCGCCTTTATTTTGCAATTCTCTGCCAAAAACCAAAGAGTGGAGCTGCAAATACCCATTATTTCTGCATAGATGATGAACTTGTGTATGAGAAGTAAGTACAGACTTAGGTTTTTTTCCTGTTTTTTTTACAGAAATAAGTTAGTCAGAACAACAGTCAATGAGGAATCAGTCTCTTAATTCACTGGAGAATTAATTACATGAGTTTGGTCTTCTCAGACTTATGTGCCATGATGATTTATAGGCCTTAGAGTGGTTTCTTGCTTTCCCGTCAGGATTTCTTAAAAGAAATTTCAAAGCAGAAGCTTTCATTATATCCATTCCAGTTAGAAGACCCAGGAACATGATGCAGCCATATAGATTCAGAAGTGCACGCTGAACTGCCAGACTAAAGGGGGTGTCTTTTGTTGCTCATGTATTAAGTGGAATGTCTGAACTTCCTAGAATCAGAGAAAAAACCAGCAAAGTCAATTCAAGCCTTTATGAGCTGACAATGGATATATTATTTCCCCTGTAGTGAACAGTGTTTGCCTTTTACATGATGTGGAATGTTGCTAATTCTTCAAATGGTTTTGATCAAGGGCATGCTTGCTGTTTTTTAACGCATTAATCAATCTTTATTCTCTGTGTTCCCTTTTCTCTGGCACTATGAATTGCCTCCTTTTAAAGTAAAGCTTAGGAGTTCCTCATAAAATAGAGTTGGAAAACTTTTGTCACAGAGTGATACAGTAGTAAGAAATAGTTCTTAAAACCTGAGTATTGGTATTTTGAATGGTGCTGTGTGGAAAACAAAGAAAAAAGTTTTAGTCCGTATTTAAAGATGACAAAACCTTTCCTTCAACAAAATAGTATGTGTTTATGTAAGAAAGTGTGCTTGTTTTTAGAATGGTGTATGTATATCATATATGTATTATTACTCCTTAGTTTGTGCATCTTGTTAAGAAAAGAGGCATTTACAGGGGTCATGTACAATTTTTCCCCTTTCTTCTAACAGCTTCTATGCAGACTTTGGACCACTCAATCTGGCAATGGTCTACAGATACTGCTGCAAGCTAAATAAGAAATTAAAGGTAATGCTTGGGTTTTTTATTCAAAAGCCAATATTACTGGCTTAAAAAAAAACAAAAAAAAAGGCCAAAGTATCTTTCATTGTTGTTGTTATTCAGGTGCTTTCCTGTTTTCCTAATCCATCTGAATTCTGAATAGGAATGCTAGATTTTATTGAGGTGAATTTAGGGAGCAGGAGGATCAGGATGGAAAACCCACTTACTTTTAAGAACCAAAAGATGCACAACTACAGCAGTATCGTTAAGCTTCTAGAAGATCAGTTACTAAATGAATACAGTCTCTTTTATATGAAAAATGTTTTTCCTGGAATTCAATCCTATTGGCAATCTGCCAATATTGAGTGAGCTCAAGAGTGCAGTGCTATGTTTTTATTTGAAACGTTTTTTTGTTTGACTTGGTCTTCTCTTCTGATACTGACATTCTTCAGTAATGAACAACATTTGATCTTTAGTAGCATTGATAGCATTGGCCTGAAGGAGGCTGCTCTGTTCATACTGCAGATTATTTTCTCTTGCAGGAGCTCAGTAATTTTTGGGATTAGGCTCTTGATAGAGCATAGTGTCTTTAAAATGGATTTCTTAAATTAATTAACACAACTGACTACAAGTTAGTTGACCTTTAGTAGATGTTGGAGTATAAAACCTGTTTGGCAGATAAAAAAAGCTTATTTTCATTAATGTCAATCACAGTTTGCCTCTTCAAAACTACTTAGATCTTTAAACAGGCACTGAAGTGTGAAAAGTGGGATATATACAGCACATTATAGACTAAGAGTGTATTATTTTTTTTAATTCCTTGACGTCTGTCACAGATAATAGTTTGCATAATTCACTTGCTTTATTCTTTAGATTGGAGAAGCACTTGGCACACATGGGTGTGATGTTGCTCCTCTGTTCTTACTGGGGCACTTGCAGAGTTATCTCTGGCTAAGCCTGAGATAAACCTGTTTAGTGGTCCAGGCTGGGAGGTGGTAAACTCCCACCTGGGTGGCAGTGGTTTGCCACAGATGAGAGTCTCTGATTTTTGTATACAGGATGCTCTGAAGCAACACAAGTTGGTGTTATATTCCCTTTCCATGTCTTCTGTTTGACATTGGACAGACATGTTAGGATTTCTGAGAACACATTTCTGCTACTGATCTGGGGTTTATTTGTCTTGAATGCATTGAATCTGGTATCTTGAGCAAGTAACATTGCTATTTAAATGCATAAAATGACATTTTATGATAGCTTAGCAGTCAATCAAAGTGTGCAGTTTCAAGTACATCAGAGTTTATTTCAAGGGCCAGTTAGGGGACAACTGCCACCACGTATGTGTGTCCTTTCTATTGAAAATTCCATTCCACCCACATTCTAGGATAAATGGAGAAACTGTATGTCACGCTGAGATGACACTTAAAAAAATTATTTATCATAAAGTTTAGAAATACTTTCAAAATATTTTAATCGAAGCATGGTTCTGATCCTCAGAAACAAATATTAGTGGATTTATCTACATTTGGGTTTGAAAAACAAATAAAAAGTTGTAAATTCTGTTTTTAAAATTTTTGCAACTGTAATATACCTGTGATGCTTTTGAGAATGCCACTTTCTATTCTCATAAATGGCTATCTGTTACATAAGGCTTGAAGTCAAAAATACTAACTAAAAATACGAATGCATTTAAGAAGAAAAAGAAAAGATTTCAGTAATTTGTATCAAAAATTATTTAGGCTGGATACTGGGAAAAATAGTGGAAAAATCTAGGTAGGGATGCAATAAAGTTTTCCAAAGCTCCTGAGGGACTACTCTGCGGTATTTTTGGTTCTCTCACTGGAGAACCATTCCTTCGAATGCATTCCTCTCATTTTATAAAAGAACATGTAAAAGGTCTAAAATGCAAAATCATAACCTTGTTCATTTCTTGATACAGTCATTTTCATTGATAAGGAAGAAAATAATTCATTATACTGGGTTTGATCAGAAAAAGCAAGCAAACGCTGCATTCCTCATAGGCTCCTACGCAGTAAGTATTTAAATTTTTACATCAGCTGCTGACTTTGTTCGTTTTTTCATACTCAATTTTTAGAAGAGCAAGATAAAAACAATTCTTTTCTCTTGACTAATCATCCTACTAATGTAATTATAGTAATGTACCACATAATAAGAGTTTCTAAAGTCTAGCAGGTATGTGAGTGAAGTTGTATGATTTTAGGTTTTTTCCTCGCTACTGCAATCTGTGTTCTTAAGAAATAAGAGCGTCACCAAAAAAAAAAATCAGTATTAATATTTTCATTTAGAAAAAATGATTGCTTCTTGAAGTTTTACCTTTCCCCAACCACACAACCTCTTCTTTTTTAAAATAGAAAAACAGCGTCTTGCACAAAGTATAGTGTATCATTTGCCAGTGCATGCATATTTAAATAAACCTTTCCTTCCCCAGCTGCTTCTTTTCTAATACAAGGTAATCTCTTCAGTTAACCCAGGAGAAGTAGTGAGGATGTGTGATAGGCTTAGAGCCTCTGTAAAGCCTGGGAAGATACAAGGTGGCTGGAAATGTACTAAGTCTGTGGCTGCAGAGGGGAAAAGGACTGGCTTTACATCACAACTGCATGTATTTGGTACACAAAAATGTAGTCAAGGAATAAAATGCTGAATACTTCAGGATGAAAGATGTGCTGTACCATGTTCATGTTCTGTTTTGACTTGTAACACACCTCAGTTGTAACCATTTCTCTTGTTTACTGAGTAATAAAATTAAATGAGAAGCAATGCACTTTTTGATATTGGAGATTTGAGGGGTTGAAGTTCGTGTAGCCTTAGGTTATTCCTGTTTATTGGCTGCAAAGGCTACACAGTACTTTCTGTGATGCAGGCAGTCTCCTTGCTGCCTCTCTGCATCATGCAGGATGTCAATTTTCTGTTCCCCAGGGTTTCTGGGTTGTCTGTATTCTCTAGTGCTTTTTACAAATTGAGAACTAAATTTCAAAACATGTCATTCTTCGAAACACAGGCACTTAGGAATGTTGCTGTAGACCTTTGCATTCTTAAACCACATGGAAACTGGTAACATGAGTTACTAAGCTTGTTTGCAGTTAAGGGGTTATGTTGACAAAACAGCTGCAGCTTTTAGGAAAACTACTTCTTCCTAATTACTTGATCATAATTGAGGCCCAGAAAGAAGAGGGGACTGGCTTCAGTTTTCAGCCATTACTTGGAAAAAAGTGGGTTTGGTTTTTTCCTTCACTCTTGTTCTAAATATGTGTAGTAATAGCACTGTGTGGCATAGCAGCTGACATTCTGAGCAGAATTTTGGTGCAGAAAATTAACTAATGGCAAAACAATCTAATAAGAAAATACTGTGGTTGACTATGCAAAAGTATACAGAAAACCTAACACAAATCTTATTTTTGATCACCTGGTAGCCCTGCCATGTTGCAATAACAACATGCAAGTGAAGGGGAATGCTTCAACAGACTTGAATAAAGCTCTAAGATTAATATGTATGGAATATGACAATCTAAAGCACAGTAATTAAAAATGGAGGCTGTTGTACAGAGGAGTAGGCAGGTTTTGCTTTACAGAGCTTCAGTGAAGGAAGTGGGAGTTGCAGAGCAAAGAAAGGATGGTCACAAAGATCCAGATGAGGTACAGCACGAGATCATGACTGCCTGGCCGAGGCATGTGGTAGAGCTAGTTGCAGACACATGGCAAATGGCAGAAGAGGCTAGTCAAAACCACCAGTAGTTCTCAGAGTTTAGAGATGTGCTTAAGTTACTGTATTGTACACACTGAATATTTTGGCAGTTTCCCTGAAAGGCCCAGGGCAAAGTGAAGCACAGTTAGAGTATCAGTCACCTCCTTGCATGTGGGCATGTCTGTCTTGCAAATTTGGAAGTCTTAGATAGTGAGCTAGCTCTAGCTAGATGCTGATTTTCTTTCCAGTGCAATACTTTTGGCTTTGGTACTGCTTTTTCTTTACAGTGGGGTAGAGTTTCTTCCCAGTTTCATGTAGGAGGGATTCCACTGAAGAAAGATCACAGAAGAAAAACTATGCCCCTGAGGCTTTTTTTTTTCCGTGGCATTCTTTGATGATCTTTCATGAAGAGGCAAGCTTAATTACAGAGCTTGTTGCTCAAGTGTTCACACATACTTGTCCCATATTTCTGCTTTCTGCATGGAGAATTGGATTGTTCTCTGTGAGACAAGCAATGATATGGGATCTGTTCAGAATGCATGATAAACATGTCTATAAGCATATTTCCTGATTGAAAGGAAATATTGATAACTTCTTTATTTAAAACATATGTAGGCTTAAGTGTCTACCTTCTTTAGTTCAAAATGCCGTGCTTTTTGTAGAAGAAAGACCCATCCAGATACTGGTCAAATCTTTAAGAAGTTTCTCTGTAATTTTAGTTAATCAGACGGTGTCATATACCTTGGTAATACCCTTTGTTGCTGGAGCTGATTGTCATAATTTATTTTCTGATCTTACAGTATAACTTGTAGGTTGATACTGTATTATGTTTTCTGTGGATTGAATGTGTTTTCTTGTTTGAATCTAATTTTTTAGCTTCATGGTAGGTTCCCATTTCAACAGTTTACCTTAGGTTGAGGAACTGTGTGGGTGTGCAGTGCATTAGTGTGGGGGAGTTCAGATTCATTCAAGGAAAAGCAAGGAAGTAGAAAGGGAATGTGGCCTTTGCAGAGTTAGTCACAAAAGTAGTGCTTGTCTACTTGTGTTGAAAGGTGTTTGATAACTTAGGCACAGTTTTGGGTGCAAGTTGCTCTGTAGGTGCAGGTGCTACAAGTTACTTGTTGGGAATAACAGGCTGCCAGGTTTTCAAGAACAGCAAGGCACAGTGAGTCTCCGTGATTTCTGGTTTTGTTATATCTTTTTTTAAACACAGTTACATTTAAACTATAAAACTGTAATGAACTGTGTATGAGTAGTTCTCCTCTGGGACTTCTGTGTCCTCATAAACATTCAGCTTCTGAGCATGTCTTTTCAAAGGCTTGTTGACCTTAAATTTGTATTCTTAAACAGAATATTATAACTTCTGCTTAAAAGAATTGGGATATATTAGCATGATTTATCATTCGTCTCTTTTGTTCAAATGTATATGTGTGTATATCATGTGGGGATATGCTCATTTGGACTACTAAGGCAATTATGAAAGTCTTCATTAACTGTGGTGTGGTAAGGGCAGCTGTTAGTGTTCTCGTTTGCGAGCGAAGTCTGTTCTCAGTCTTTTCTTCACAGTTGATGTGTTTTAATGTTTCCCCCATTCCCCTTCATCTAACCTGTCTTTCTTTCCTCTTCAGTGGAGATAGTTTATGAACTCTCCAGACTACACACTTCTTTCTCCCCTCTCCTGCATCTGCTGCTTCCTTCCAGGTGTACTTTGATGTGACAGCACAGCCTAACTCAAGCTCTTCAGTATAACATGGCCTTAAGAGTGAAGAACTAAGTTTACAAATACACTGTTGTATATGTAGTTTTAGGATAAAACAGTAATTTTTTAGAGTAACTCTTAACTATTTAGACCTTAATCCCTTTATTGTTCATCTTTCATCTATTTTAATTCCGTATTTTGTTTCTACATTTTTACAGACATAATGGGAATAATATTCCTCTATGTAGATTAGCAAAAATTTGGCACATTCAACCACACAAACGGTAGCCAGAATTCAGTGTGTTGGGGTTGAATGTTTACACTTTTTTTTGGGTGGAGGGGGAAAAGGGAAAGAAGGGAGGCGGGGGGAAAGCTTTTGTTCTTCACCTTTTAAAGAAAAATCTTTTCCTTGAAAGCTATCTGCACTGTTCAGGCCTTACCACACTACCAAAGCAGCAGTGATCTTCTGAGTTGATATCTACAGTGGCTTCTCTTGATTTTCACCAGGACTTGGCTGTGGGTGAGGAAAGTCTGCTTCTTCCATCATTGCTCCTTCTATATTACGAAAGAAAATGTATCCTCTGTGCCCTGTCCACCCAATTCCCAAGTTCCCCCCTCTCCCCTTGGCTACATTAACTTAGTAACAGTGTTTTTTTTCTCAGGCCTGGCACTAATTATGTACTTGGAGGGTGACCCTCCCAGGGTACCGCCCCATGAACTGCTGTAATTCAGGTCACCTTCTCCAGGACTCATCTCTGTACTTTGTCTATTTTCTCATCTTCTTTCTTCAGGGTAAGCAGCGTTTCCTTCATCCGTTCTAATCCATAGTATTGGTTTTTTGCCTTTTCAATTTGTTAGTATCCTTCCTAGTTGTGGGCCTAACTCTGGGTAGAAGCTGGAGGTTGGAGAATCAATCAGCACCCACTGGTGTGATGTTGAACTGCTCTGTTCTTACTGTGACACTTGCAGAATTATCTCTGGCTAAGCCTGAGATAAACCTGTCTAGTGATCCAGGCTGGGTGGGGGTGAATGGGTAACTGTGGCAGTGCTCAAATTTAGAGTGGGTAAACCATGTTTACCCTCAGCTATGTTTTGGTGAGAGGTGCTTGATGAGCAAGTGGCAAAGACAAGATGGACAAAGTATTGACCCTTCATTTAAGCAAAAGTTGCCAGGAGTCTTGGCTGTCTCTAAGTTTGTGTCCTCTAAAAAGCTACCTTCTCTGAATTGTATTTGGGAAATCATGATTAGTCTTCACAGCGGCAGCCTTTCCTGCTGTTTGTACTAGGTTGTATTCCAGGATGTTCCTAGAAAACTGCTTGTCTCCGTAGGAGAAGAAGGGTTGTTCTTTTGGAGGTCCTGGATAGTCTTAGGTTGCTTTCCTACCTGTCATGAAGTAGTGATGTGCCCCACCCAGTCAGTTCAGGGTTTTTTATACTTTCCCTCTGCCATTTAAAATGTAATTGGAGGTTTCTTGCTTTTGTTTATGATGGGCAAAGATAGTTGCCAGAGACAGGCAGTTATTCACTCCCTGTCACTTTTATCCACTTAATGGCTGTGTTTCTGCTAGCGAAGAAACTGTTGGCCACGTGCATTTCTTCACCATAACACAAATCCATACAGGAAGCTTTTTATTCTAATAAATTTCTGTTTTAATTTTGCAACATCTAACACTTTTTCCTAAAAAATATTGCTAGAAGTTTAGTCTACTAACTGACTAGTATATCCAGTGGAGGTTTTAATGAAATGAAATATTTAATACTAAAGTTGTAACAACTGTATGAGCTTGTGTTTGAATCTGGTCACTCGCAGCAGTTGCTTGCATTTGTTCAGAATGGGTGGGTTTAATTATTTGCTATTTACAGCAGTTCAGGCTGTCTGGGGTGAGTGACATTTTTGGAAGGTAGTTGTATTACATAAAATTTTCTTGTAAGCAGTTTAAAATTAATTACTTGTTACTTTCTGGCTTTTAAGTCAGCATGGTTGGTAAAATGTGTGATTTAGGTAGCAGCCTCAAGTAGATTTTTCAGTTGAGGGTGAACAGGTGGCTAAATATGGTTATATTGAGCACATCATAGATATGAATTTAAAGTGCTGTTTAGAGACTTGAGTTGATATAGTTTCTAACAGTAAAGATTATTTCAATAGCCTATTTAATTTTCATGAAAAAGCAACAAGTTATGTCATAGATTATTATTACTAAACATGTTTTGTCTTGTATGCAACATTACTATTTCACTTGGCAATGCCATATATTCAAAGTTAAGATGCCTTTTTTAACCAGAGGCTCATTTCCCTTTCCACCAGGAATACTTTGCATCCTATTGTGAATACCATTCCAATGATTTTATCTCCAATCTAGGAAATGATTGCTTAAAAAGTAAGGCTGGATTGAAAACAGTAATAAATCAGACGAAAACATGGCTTGCTAAAAGCTTCATTCTCTGGTTGATTCTAAATGCTCATAAATAACAAATGGGTCACCTAATCTTGCCAACCATTGTATTTCGTTGAGTGAACTTTAAAGCAGCTGTCTGACTGCACAGCGATGTTGGCAGGAGGAGTGCTTGAGTGCACCTTTCCCAGTGTTCAATGCTTGGATGGCTCTTGACCATTCACAGAGGTGCCTGGAGTTCCTTAATTAGAAACAGATGTCCTAAATGAAAAGGATGATTGGAGCAATCTTAGTGGTTCAACTGCTAATAGCAAATTCCTGGCTATATTTTGAAGTTCAGTAGGATATTTTTTTGTATGCATTAAAAAAACAAATTTCTAAATTGTCTGTGTACAAATGATTGCAGATGGTGATAAAATGATATGTTTGACTTGGAAGATATCAATTCCNTTTGTGTATAGATATGTATGTATACTCGTATCTGGACTTGCGTATGACTGTAGGAAAATTCTAAAAGCTGAACGTGTGGATGCATGCTGCATTGACTAAGATTTTTTTTGAAAGAAGGCCTTTTTTTTTAACATTTCCCTAATCTCTAGGAAAGGACCCCCTTGGGAAATAATTTTAAAATTCTAATAGTCATTTCTTCATTTGTATATACAAAAATGGATAAAAATTATCCCAGAGAATGCCTGCTTCTGCTAAATAACAGCTAATATTATTGCTTGGAATTTATTTTAATATTTTTATGTTTTTAGTAGTCATTTTTGTTGGTTACTTTACTGGCATTAGCCTAAAAAAACAACTTTATTTGTGAAAGTTTTCATCATGTTAGAAAGCACAGCAGAAACATAAATTGTAATCAGCATCTGGACAAATTAGTTTCAGCTGTTGTATATTTTGATTTCTGGAGTTTGTCTTCTCTCATTTCCTCTCCTTCCCTCAGTACATACCTCATGAATTTACAAATATATCTTTGTTTCTCTATTCATCAGATCAACATTTCCATTCTCTTCTTTTCTGAAACTTAAGTTCTGCTTGCTGCATTAGAAAGTCCTTCTCTCTTTCAACACTTCTGTCTGCTACAGGTCTTTGATCATTGCTACTTTCTCTTTCCCATTTATTTGCTTTCTTTAGTCCTTTTTTCACCCACATCATTCCAATGAAATTGTTTATCTTTAAGGCTTCACTGGCTTTCTCCAGGTCAGAAACAATATTGTATGTAGTTTTATATAGATGTAGATGTGTCAGAAATATTTTTTGAAGTGAATCTTTCCTTAAACACTGGCTACTGCGTTTTGGTTCACTTCGTGGAGCAGTGTAGGAGCAGTCTGAACAGGTAATGGGCGTTCAGTCCACAGGACCAGACTAAACCCAGCTGTTAAGCTTAAAAGCTGCTGAAAGTATGTAATACAGATGTCAGATCTTCAGTGCTGGCTCTCTGTCTACTGATGCAATTCTTTTGGTGCAGACCATTTCCTAATGCAGATGTGTGGCCTCTGCTGCCTTGACATCTGTTGCTTCTCTGAGCTTTGCTGCTTCACTCTTACCTGTTTACATACCTGGAATTTGGTTCACCCCAACCTAAAAGCAGGCCTCACCCATGTTCAGCCTTCATCCAGCCTTGCTTACATCTAGGATTTCTAGCTGGGTACTCCCTTAAGCTGTGACAGAAACTGATCCTGTCTCCACTTTGACTATCACAGCTTCTTGTGTTGTGTTACTGCCAGGATACTTTGCTTGTGAAGTAATTATCTGTTTATGGTCTTTCCCATTATGTGTGAATGTCATTCTTCCCCTTTGAAGCACTCTACACCATTGCGCTCATCCAGCTATTCTCATACTAACCTAATTTTTTTGCAAACACTTTTCACTGAGTACACCATCTGACCATTTCAGCAACAGCTGTCTCTTGCAATTGTTCACTTGTTGTGTCTTTCATGTGTCCCAGTGTCACAGCTGAGTGTGTAGCAGGATCTCTCTTTGTTTCAAAGTTTCCTTCTTCAGTAAATATACTGTATTTTGCTTCAGTTGTACAATCCAAGTTGTATTTTTGCTTTGCAAAATCAGATTGGGTTTTTAAAATGTCCTTGTACTTAGCAAGTGTTCATGTATAGCTGTTAAGAAAAGTTCATACACATATATATGTATGTTAAAAAGGTGATTCTAGCAGTTTCACTGGTCATGTAATTTCAGAAGTGGGATCTGTGCTTAAGAACTAACATGTTTCAGTATACTGCAACATTATTTAGGCTTATTTTAATACAACACAGTGGAATGGAAAAGATTTCTCTCCTGAAGCTGTTATACTTGTAAATAAATACTTGTAAATTCAATCTCGTTTCCTTCAAGAAGCTGGTAGAAGCTCAGCTGAGATATGGGAGAAATCCTTGGCCTTTCTGAGCTACATGTGCTTACAAAATTAGCTAGTATTAGTTGCATTTCTATTTGCCTGTGGTACAATTAGTACTCTCTGTGTACTACACAGTGTGATAGCACTTAAATCCAGTTGGACATTAGGAGGAATTTTTTCACAAGGAAGTGTGGTGGATTGATTAAACATTGTCATGGGCTACCCAGGGAGGTGGTGGACAAGATGTTTAAGGAAAGACTGGAAGTGGCACCCAGTGTCATGGTCTAGTTGACATGGTGGTGTTTGGTCAAAGGTTGGACTAGGGTGATCTCAGAGATCTTTGCCAGCCTAATTGATTCTGTGATTCTGTAATGCCAGTTTTTTTCCAGGTGACTCATTTCTGGCTACAAACTCTATCTAATTACTATCTGTTTGCTAATTCCATTTCACGTCTTGGGTTTGTGAGGTTTTCAGGGACAGGGCTCTCTCTCTTCCTGATAAAAAAGAAGTGCTTGATTTGTATGGTTGCTAGCAATATGCGTTCACTGTGCTGCAAGATGAAAATTAGGACTGTATCAAAGCACTCAATTTGAAATTTCATGGAAGATAACCTTTACATCCAAATCAGGCAATGAATGCCTGCAGAATAGAAAATGAACTCTGCCATCTGAGGATAAGTTGTTCAATTATACTTGGGGAGGCTTTTAAAGTGTCTTTTCTGTTTTGGGTGTATACTTGCACATGTAAATGCAGAAATTGCTTATCTCTCCCCAGTGAAAGCACGCGCACAAAACATGCAGTTTTCATTACTTAGCTATTTATCAAGAAAGATGTATTTTTTTGTTTTCTTCTGCCAATTTCAAAGAAAGAATGCTCAGAAAATACTTAACACACTAATTGAATCAGGAAAATCAAAAGGGTCACCTGTTGGCCATGGCTGTTTTAGCTGTCTGTTTAGGTTATATTTCAAGCTGGGTTTGTTTGTTGGGTTTTTTTAGCAACATCTGTTCTAACTCTTGTTCTTTGTGTGTGTGTGGAGAGAGGATGTTTAAGGTATGTTAAGCCATTTGTTCAAACTGGCTTTGCAGCAGCATCAAAGAAATTTGAAAAGCAATGCCAACTTTTAAAAGAAAAAATGTCCAAAGCAGCAGAAAGTAAATATGCCATGCCTTGGTTTTTGGGGGATATTTAATTAATACTCATGAGGATTTTTACTTTCAAATAACTC
Source organism: Pachycephala philippinensis (assembly GCA_013397055.1). Taxonomy (NCBI): domain Eukaryota; kingdom Metazoa; phylum Chordata; class Aves; order Passeriformes; genus Pachycephala; species Pachycephala philippinensis. Next base: position 127,377 of record VWZT01008171.1, read on the forward strand.
TAAGGGAAAAGGTCGTTAGTATAAAAGGAATAAATAATTTTACAGAACATTAGTGAAAAAACACCAACTTTCTGTAGAGTGTTAAACTAATTTCAAAGAAAAAATATTAACTTGAAATTACTGAATATTGACCTGTTAATGACAGCTTGTTATTAACAGTTGTTACCTCCTGGCCATGCTGGGGATGGTGTTTGATGGTATTTGAAGAAGAGATATGCAAAAAAGAGGAGTTTTAGGTATTCTTTAAGGAGACCTTAGTGTTAAAGGCTATCCAAGAGTGATCAGACATGTGATGGAAGACCATACGGATATTTCTCGTAAGTTGGTCCTTTGTGAATTCTTTTCTGAGTGTTTTTGACAGTGGAAAGTTCAATTCATTCTGTTTGTAGGATTTTGCTTTTGAAGCTACAGATTTCTTTTAATTCTTTTTTGTTTGGTTTGGGTTTTTTTGTTTTCTTTTAGTTTATGGCATCTGGATTTAGTTACTGAATATTGCCTCAGCAGTGCAAAGGAGGAAGTACAGAATTTGGATTAGTGCAAATGTTCTGATGTAGGAAGATCAAAACATACATAAATAACTGTTTTAGTCTTGTCTGCTGAGTGTACTGACGGTTTGTACCAGATGATTCATAGCTTTGCTGATATCTCTGTGGGTTTTTATATTTTGATCTACATCTTAAAAGCTTAATTAAAAAAAAAAATTACAAACTGGCCAAGCAGAGTTGCAGTAGAAATGTAAGAATCCAGATGAACAGAAGCCTTTCCATTGTTGAAACACAGCCTGTAGTTGAACAACTTCTGCATGAATCTATAAAGTTAGTTTTAAAGTATATATTTCTTTAGATTGACAGGATTTTGTATTGTTTATGTTAGTTTTATTGTTGCACACTTGCAAACATTTTTTTCTTGATGCCACTCTTTTTCAGCACTTTTGCGCTCTGTGATAATTATGCCTTCTATAGTAAACAAGTGACTTGAAATTATTGAAACCTGTCTTAAAATAATCTTTTTCCTTTTCTGTCTTTTTCCAAAAATAGATAATATACCTGAGAGAATCCCCAGAAGATGTGTACAGGCTTATATTGTCAGGAAGTGTTTCCTATCTTCCTTTCAGGTAAATAACAAGTTGATAGAACTTTCTGTACTTTATTATTTTGAAGAAGAATGTAACATTTTTCAGTACTAATTTTTGCTGTGTTGTTTTTTTGGTGTTTTTTTTGTTTGGTTTATTTGGGGAGTGTTTGTTTGTTTGGGGTTTTTTTAGGTTTTTGTGGGGGGTTTTTGTTTTGGTTTGTGTTTGGGTTTTTGGTGGTTTTTTTTTGTTGTTTTTTTGGGTTTTTTTGGTTGTTGTTGTTGTTGTTTTGTTTTGTTTGGTTGGCTTTTGTTTTCGTTAGGTTGGTTGGTTTTTGGTTCTTTGGGTTTTTTTTTTGTGCTGAAGATTTTACTTGGGGCACACTCCCTGCCTGAACTTTAGGTACTCAGAATCGGAGGTGTTACCAGCTGGTACTGAAGTGTACCAGCAGGAGGTGAAGCAGCCACACTGTTTTGTATCCACTCATTGATGGTTTTGATCTACATTGTTTCTCACTTGGCAGTGTGATTTTGTGCCAGTAACTGATAGTTAAACATACCAAAATATCCGTCATTCGCTACAAAAGGCTTGTAATACTTAATAGCATTCTTTATGCACGAGACAGTATCTGCAGATTGCTGCACACATTTGACTAGTGGGAAGTTGTCATCAGTGCATTCCAGGAACCTTCTGCATTGCCTGTGCCCTACTGTGCTGTCCCTCCAACAGATACCAGAGGTTGCAGTTCCCTGTGAGGACCATGGCCTGAGAACGTGAGGCTGCTTCTGTCTGTAGAAGGCTTTATCCATTTGTTCTTTCTAATCAGGTGGTCTAAGAGACACCAGCTGCTACAATGTCACCTTTATGTGTCCTTTCTTTTAATGTTCTATTATTTCTGTCTCCTGCTAATTTCTGCCCCTTTTCACACTGATTCATAAGGAAGGAAAGGAGAGAAAAAAACACTAGAGACAGCTATCCAGGTTCTTCAAAAGTTCTTCCTCCTCTCAGTTGTATAATTTGAACATGTTTTTTACTTGTTAGAAACATTAGCAGCTGATAAGGGCTGCATGGTCTCAAGGTATTCTGCCAAGACATAATATTCTCTGATGTAGATTCAGTTTTTATTTATTTACTTGACTGTAGTATTCCTCTAGAATGCTTACTCTGATGCTTATGACATTTGATAATGGTCACCGACTGAGAACATGCAATTCCTGGATCAACAGAATTAAAAAACTTGTAATTGAAAGAAGGGGTTTTAATGAAACCAGTTTCTCCTCCTGTTTAAGCATAAACTATTTATGCATCTTAAGGAAAGTATTTTATTATATTTACTCAAATGTTTATCCTAACAGTCCATGTCAAAAATTGAACATTTCAGCTTTACCAAAACTGTAGTTGGCGTACTCTTACTGTTGTATCTGTTAACATAACTTATTTTATGTTTTGTTATTCTTGTAAGATTCAAGGTACGGTAAATGAAGTAATCATTTGACATAATTATTTCAGTATAATAATCATTATCTTAAAGTAATTTTTACAAGGTTTTAGATAAGTATCTTCAATTGCTTTCACTTGGATTAAAATGCAATAATTATTGTTTTGGTCATCATATTTTATAGGGATGCTTCCTTTGGTACTTGCAGTTTTCATCTGACATTACTGGACTGTTTTCATGCAATAAACAAGGTCAGTAAACTAATATTTTTCATATTTCAAAAAGTTAGCTAAATGTTGCCCATTGGAAAAAGAAAGCTTAGGAAGCTAGGATCCAAGTAGAGCTGTGAAGTGGCAGATTTGCCAATTGTTGCCTGGTTTACTGTGCATTATGCATTGTAACAAAAGTAGATACGGCATTCATAGAAGTCAGCCAATACCTTATATAATCAAATAGTGAGGATGTTAAAGAGGGAGTTTTGCGTTTTACTTATGTAATCTTTCAGGAGAGTAATTCACCTCTGATCCTAAGATTAGGTTATAGGTTTATTATATGCCCCCTGGTGTTATGTATTAGGCTGAACATAGCCCTTGAAAGTGGTTTTGAATGGGTTTACTGTACACTTCAAGTATTTGCAGCACATGCTAATGATTTCAAATTTTGCTTTAGTAATAGAAATAGAACAAATGTTAGGAGGTAGGTGCTTCTTTTTTTAACTACAAATTATCATCTAGTTTTTATAGCAATACTGTGGTGAAGTAATGCAGCATTGAAGGATAGGGGAATCAAAACACATTCTTTTTAGTCTATATGAGCAGTGAAATGGGGAATTCTGCAGCTCTCTACCATACTACTGTCTTTTGTATTATGGGTATCTCTACCAAATACTGATGTTTTTACTGGTTAAGTCAGCTTCTTGAAGATTTTTCAGCTTTTTGGGGTGTTTTGAACTTGGCTACTTGTATGCCAAGACTGGTGCATTGCTATTCTTGCTGGTGAACAGCAAGGAAAGCTACAAAAGTTTAAGTAGTAAAAGAGAAAATTAGAATTTAGTATTTTTAATATCTGGAGATATGGGATTTATCCGTGTTTGTGCTTCCTGTTTTAACAAGTGGATAAATTATTAGTTACCCAAATGATTACATTTTTTTATACAGTGTTAATTATTACGGTTGTGGCTAATTATGGGACATCATGGATTCACAGTACTGTGAGTAATACCTACTTAGGTAGGACTTTGTGACTGCAAATAGTTTGAAGTCAGTGAAGATACTAACAAATAGCATTTATGCACAAAAAATATTTGCAGTCCTTGAATGCAGTCTTTAGAATCTACTCATAGCTTCAATAGATATTTTTTGCCAGTTATTTTTATTTTTATTTTGTGCACCTAGCAGTAATAAAAAAATCAAATGCTTCAGTAATCTGAGATTTTTGTAGGGATTTAGTGAAAACAAAAAAAGTCGATTTACTCATCTAACTTCACTTATACTGAAATTTACAAACCTGTTTTGAACCAAGACTGAGTTGATTTGTATTTCTTAAATTATGTGAAGAAAGAGGAGAGTGTATGTTAAGGGACTTTATGGAACCAGAAAGAGTGATAAACTGCCCTCATTGAAGAGGCATCTCTGTTAAGAGCTGTGTTCTGAATTTTAGGCTTTGCAGTATGGTTTCCTGGATTTTAGCACGTTTGATGTAAATGAATATGAGCATTATGAAGTAAGTGTTCAGTATCAATCATTTGATTTGTTTGCTGTTACTAATGCTAAAACAATTGCTTATGATTTGTGCTATTCTTTTGTAGTATTAAGTTCCATTTCTATTTTGTCTCTTTAAGCTATGATAGTTAAATAAAGGTGCATGGTTAGAGAGAGAATACTAAAATTCAGATTTAAGCATAATTATGCTCAAATATGGGGGAAAACAGAAACCAAAATGGAAATAAATGGGGGTTTCCATTATTATTAAAACCCTGGATATTCTTGAGCACTCTTGATGAAAAACTAAAGGGCATACAAGCTCAAGTCTAACTGAATGCTAGCGAACAATCAAAGTACGTATTTGAGAACACATGGCAAAGATGTAATAACACTCTTTGAGGTAAAGAAGGAAACAGGGCTGGGAAACTCTAAGCACATAAAATTCTCTTTGGGACATAGGAAATGATTGTGACAATGTAGGACTGCAACTCTTGACTATATGTAGTTTCAGAAATGCAAAGCTGCCAGATATCTGTAAAGAGAAAATTAAATGCTCCTAGAACTTAAAAAATCATTCTTTAATTTGACAATAGAGGTAAGACCAAGATCATAATTTAGAAACCTATGAAAAATGAAAAATTTGAAGTTGCCCTTAATCTGAAGGGCATCAGTTGCATTGTTCTAAAACTCTGATTTAGAAAGATAGGAACACAGGGGAGAAAAGTGAGGTTGAGAGCATCTGTCATCCTCATGATGAAAAAGAAAACAGTCAACTAACAGAACTTCCTTTGAAAAAATTGTACATCAATTCTGTCTAGCATGTATTTTGAAACAATAAGGAAAAACCTGAAAATACAGGGATAATGATAAACCAAGCATTTTCTCTTGACAGAGAGCAGAAAATGGAGATTTTAACTGGATAATACCAAACAAATTCATTGCCTTCAGTGGACCTCATTCAAGAAGTAAAATTGAAAATGGTATGCTTAAAAAAGGAGGTGGGGGACACAAGCCCACTGCTTTCTTAGTTGATTGTTATCAGTAAGAACAAGCTTTAAAAACTGTTCCTCAAACAGTGTGTTTTTTCCCTGGCTCTTTTCCTTTTATAAGAACTCTGGCAGTAAAATTTTAATGCTTGGTTTAATTGTATCTGACCTAGGTGATTGTGTTAAAATTCCATTTTGAGTTAGTCTATTTCTTTATGTTGTCTCTATTTTGAAAGTGTTTTCATATCTTGGTTTTTAGTCTTTTTTTTATGTTTGCAGTTTGAGCCTTACTCTCTTTTTATGTTCTGTTCTCAAATAGGCTATCCCCACCATGCTCCAGAAGCTTATTTCCCATACTTCAGGCAACATAAGGTCACCACTATAATACGCCTCAACAAAAAACTGTATGATGCCAAACGATTTACAGATGCTGGATTTGAGCATTTTGATCTCTTCTTTGCTGATGGAAGTACACCTAGTGATACTATAGTTAAAAGATTTCTAAATATTTGTGAAAATGCTGAAGGTGTAATAGCAGTTCATTGCAAAGGTATGGTGTAAAAACCAATTTATATTACAAGTGATGTTTATAATTACAGTTCCTGAGGTATTCTGCAGTATAATTCTAGTGTATCTAGCTGTTAACATCTCTGCCAAACTGCAGCATTTCCATTCAAATTATTTCTATGGTTCTGTTCAGCACTTCATCTTCTAATTTTTTTAAGTTCCAGAAAAATCTTCCCAGCCATTCCCAAAGTGAGACTGGGGAAAGTGAGATTTCCAGTATTAATAGCTGCTAGAAAGTGTTAGCACTTTCAAAGGATGCTTTGGGCAGGCATTTGAGGTCCTGTCAAGCTCTGTCTGAAAATACATGTTCAAATATACCAAGTCATTAACTTTTGAAAACAGTGCAGCATTTTGGAGAGATCCCTCAAAATATACGAGTGTTCTTCTACAACCACCAAAATATTCATCCCTCAGAAATTCTTTATACTAGTTTGGGCATGCTCTGAATATCCATTCCTCCAGCGTTAGACTGCAAAGATTTTAAGAGCATGCCCAATGCAGCTAGTATAGTTACTCAGTTTTCTGTGGTTCTAGAGGCAGTACGTTTCCCTTCCCACACCATCTTTAATAGTCTGTCAGACATTTCTTCTCTACAACTTTGCATCAGTAGTGTACCTGATAATGCTGTGATTGAAGGAGAAGGGCCTTTTCTTAACCTGTTTGCTTTGGACCTGCAAAGACTGCATTTTTGTTCCTGGATCTGCCATCCATTTGCTGCATTGAACAGAATTACACTGGAAAGTGAAAGAATTGTTAAAAGCAGCATCTTGACTGGGGAAACAAGTGCATACTCTTATTCTTCACTGAGGTGATAAATTCAGGCATACCACTTAATTGGTTATGTCAGAATATTGAGTATCAGTGATGCAATTTGTTTTCACTCAAATTAAGGTGTTCTTTGATAGTTGTCATACTAATGGTGTCTAGCCTGCTCTTACTCTTGAGGAAGTGCAGAATGCTGCAGTCTGTTCTTAAAGCTGGGCAAGTCATGGAAAGTGCTGTGTGGTTGTCTTGGCCGTTGCTTTATACAGAAGATTTTACACTGGTGTTGAGCAGTCAATTGTTAAATGAGAGAAGGTGGTGTGTGATTTGCGTTTACAGCAAGTGATTGAGAGAAGCCACTTAACTGGAGCTGTCCTTTGCTTCTCATTGTTCCCCAGGTAAACAAAACTGTTTTGAGGGCCATTATAAATAAGGTTTCTCATTCTGGAGTACTTTTTGCCTGTGCTAGCTAGTGCCCAGACTTGCTTATTGCAAAATTTGTCTTTTTCTTGGGAATTAAGAGATTAATTAGAGGAGAGGCTGGAAGAACAGCTGGTTTCATTGCAATGTATGATTAGTTTGCAAGAAGGTGCTGTGAGAATTCTGGAAAAGAAAAAGGCGAGCTGTTTTATCCCATGCATAAAAACATTCTCATACCTTCATACATATTCGTAGACAGATAGGTAAATAAAGATAAGCTAAACTTACGGATATTTGTAAAGTTGCTGGCTTTGGAAGGTTACCTCACTCAAAAAAACATGAACAGTGTGTTAGTAAACTTGTATATGAAAGAAAAGATCAAAGGGTAAGTTTCCCTTACCAAATTTGGTAAGTACAGGTTTGTTTTGATAAATCAGGCAGGTAACTACTTGTCCAAGTAGCAATGTCTATAGTTAAAGCAGGGTCCAGATGAAGATGGATATATAAAAGAAGTCATTCTTTTATCTTACACAGCTGGTCTTGGACGAACTGGCACACTTATTGCCTGTTACATCATGAAGCATTATCGGATGACAGCTGCTGAAACTATTGCCTGGATCAGAATAAATAGACCTGGTTCTGTGATTGGACCACAACAACATTTCCTGATGGAGTAAGTAGATTGAGTGTAAATTATTGCCAAAAATAAATCTAGATGTCTTTTTCTTCTTCTTCTATTATACACTTTACAATCTTCAGTGTTAATTTGTTGTGTTTTGGGCCTTTTTTTCCATGTTATGATAGCAAACAGGCAGAACTTTGGACAGAAGGGGATATTTTCCGTGCAAAGTTGAAACGAAACCATAAAATTGCTGTAACAAGAATTCTGTCAGGAGTAGATGATATTTCAATTAATAACACAAGAAACAGGAGAACCATCCAAAAGGACATTGAACTGGTAACCATCCAAATATTGTGCTCTTGTAAAAGTTGGAACTGTTGAAAATCTCTCAGGTTTTGAACAAACCTGTGGGTACACTAAAACTTTGTTAATCAGATTTTTTTTCTGTTCACCCTTCTTGTATAAAGGGATATGGGGGGAAAAAGTATAGACAGCAATTATGAAAAATGGAGTTCAGAACACAGGTGAAGTAGGAGCATCATCATGCTGTAGTCGTTTGTAATCAGGTCAATAATAGAAAAAAAGTAATCACAATCTGCAATCAAAACCACTGATTTAATTTTGGATTGTCTGTTGCTTCACTGTGTGTATTTAAAGGGAAGGGATAAAAGGTGGTGGTTTTTTTTCACTTGTTTTAGTTTCTAAGTAATTGCAACTCCTGTAACACCTTTTGATTGTGCTTTCTGAAAAAGACGGTGCTGCTGTTTTAAAAAGGCAAGTGAAGGAGGGAAATCCTGTATTTAGTGAAGATTATACTGTACCTAAGCAAAGATTTGATAATATATTTTTTCCAATGTTCTAAAAGTAGACAATATTCCGATGCATGTAATTCATGACACCACTTAATGGTTTACAGCTTCAAAAGCAGCAAACAGGAAACTGGAAGGAACAGAACTGTATTTATGCAAGTGAATTTCCATTGACCTTGTCCTGTTGAGATAATTCTAATCTTAAGCTTTAAAATAAGGTTAATTCTTAAATATCAAAGTATCTTTATTTTAATCTTGATTTATCCTTTCCCCCCTCCACTTATCCAGTACAGTGATGATGATGAAACAAACTGTCTAACACAAGGGGATAAGCTTCGTGCTCTGAAAAGCAAAAGGCAAGCGAAAGCTCCAGCTGCATCTCCACTAGCGTAAGTCAGTTTCTGAATATATAAAATGCCACTTTTATCCTCTGCTTCATGCATACTTCCCATTGCCCCCAAATGTTTGTTACCAATGCTGCTTTTACTCCCTTAAAACAAACATGAGATTTCACCATTTCTCTGAAGTATTGGTAAGTGCTGAGGAGGCAGGAGGACTTGGTTAAAGAACAGCATGACTGAATTTCTAGTTTTCTGTAAAGTTTTTAATGCTGGTATTCTGCACTTTACAAGCTCCTATAGTACTTCTGAATGCTTTACTTTCAATTTAATCACAGACATTCTCTTGTCTTTCCTGTGGTAGTATAAAAATGAAAGAATATTACTCTGTATGGTTTTGTTTGATTGGATCAAATAAGATACGTGCTGGTGTTTCAAGTAAAGTCAGCTACCTAAAAAGAGTTGAAAGAAGAATTTTTAGCTCCTTTTCATTTTCTCTTACTTGGAAAAGAACTTTCCCTAAATCCTGTGGGCTTTGTGGTGGTGTCTGGTGGATCTGGAAGGCAGAGCAGCCACTGTTTCTGTAAACAAATTCAAAGAAGTGCATTTCTGTCAGGGAAGCTGGTAGTCTCTATTTTAGACAAGTCCTGAAACACCACCTGTAAAAGAAAGTTTGCATCTGTTGTAGCTTGTACCAACTGTAGGTACAAATACTTTCTGTCTGCCCTTAAATAAACTGCAAGAGAATGCAACACTTTAAAAACTTAGCTGGATCTCACTTGGTTGCTAGGAAAGGAATGGTGACCCCTGGCTGTCAGAATTTTGCAAATGACACATCACCAAAGTCACAGACCACAGTCAACTTGACTTTTGTTGTGTTGTCCTTCTGTAGGAGATGATGCTGCTACCTGCTGGCATTTTTATTTTTCTTCTTTTTTAAGATCACCACTGTCATCAGACTTTTAGAAAAACTGAGAAGTATGTAGTAAAACTGTGCTGAAGGTAAAGGAATATGACTTTGGAAACCTTCACACATTGCTATGTATGATTTCTGCTTTTGTTTTAAAATACTCTCTTTTGTTCATGCTTATCATTTACACAGGCAGCCATATAAGAAACAACATGTTCAGAACAAAGCCTGTGCCCAGCTGACATTTAAAATATGCCAAAACACATCATCTCAGTTACCTCAAATAGCACAGTAAAAAAAACTACCTTGCAGATTAGTTTCCAAGGCACAGAAGTGCCTTAGTTGTCAAGTACTTAATTGCCACACTTACTGTATGTTCCATACGATGCATGTAAACTGTGTGATAACCTATGCAGAGCCATTGTCTTAATATCTTCTTAAGAGAAGACCTATCTACTGTTAAAATATTATTCCAATCATGAAATGTTCAGCAACATGTCTGCTCTAATTAAAACTAGTTAGCTGGTACTTGTGTAGAATTAAAGTAATTTACCTGGAGCTTATAGCTGTTTTTTACGTTGTGCATTTTGGCTCAAGGAGTTTCAATTTACTTCTTTCTTTTCCCCCGAGTTATTTTTATGGTTTGCAACTTGTACTGAAATAATATGGTTAAAAATGAATGTGTAAATTCATACATTCTTTGTGTTACTGTTGTTTTATTGCAAGAAATATTTGGCTGCCTTACATGAGTCAGAAGTTTTTTCTACTACAAGAGGTGTCAGTCTCTTTCCTTTTTAGTTTAATCTGTTAAAATAATTAGTCTTGCAGTGAAATTGTTTACTTTTATCTAAGCAAACAATCAGAAGTTTCTAAATCTTCTAAGTAGTTTTATTTCAGAGGAAAAAAGAAGCGGCGGGGAGGCAAAGTAAGAGCACCAGAAGCTTGGACAGTTACAGTCTTTGAAAAGTAGAGCCATTATTTACTTTTAAGTTGCAAGGGATTTGCATAGAGTGTTTATTGAAGTTGGATGTATAAATTCTTTATGCTTTCATGACTGGATATTTTATATATGTTCTAATAAGCAATATTCTGCACCTGTGGCAAAGGATTATGAACTGGCTTTTGCTTCTTACACAGGAAGGTAATACATTCCATCATCTGATTGTTTACATAAGTTGTTTGTTTCTGCAAACTTATCTGTCTCTTAATCTAATGTTTTAGTATCAAAATGTATGCTTGTGAAGTAGGATGTGTGAATACAGGCTGATCCAACTGCGTAAGAGATGGCAGCAAGTGGTCAGAGATGTATTACTCCTGCGTGCACTTATTTCCAAGAGTGATACAGACTTTCTTTGAAATAGGTGACTTTGGTGAGGATCTCAGAAAATTTGCTTTGATTCCAGCAGCACATGGATACTACATTTGGCAATTTATGGCTGCATGGATTGTTAGACATAGAAAGTAAGAAATGCTTAGCAAAGCTTATAGAGCAGTATCCTTTTGAAGAACTTGAAACAAGCTAAAATGCGCCAATAGCTTTTGCTTTTGAATTTTTTTTCATCTCTACCTCCCCCTCCAATCCCTTTTAGATGGCTCCTAGCTATGCTGGTGTCTACACTGTGTAGCATTGTCATCTGGTGGATTGTATGTGGCTCCCTTCTGCCCAGCCTGCTATTCTGTCTAGATGGTTTAAGAACATAGTAACCATCAGGACCCCCTGAGAGAGAGCCACTGTGTAAGTGTCCCATTCCATTTCTCTACAATATCTCACACCTTTCTGTCTAGTATGTCTCATAAATGCATGTTTTCATGTCATGTTTCTTACTGGCTTTGTTGCAAGAGTAAATTTCACTGCTTTGGGTTTGTTATTTTTTGTGTATATTATTTAGAATAATTGGGTGATTTTTATGGCTGGCTTGCAATATACAAAGGCAAAGAGCTCTTAGAATAATTTTTAGTTTTGAAGCTTTTCTTCTTTGCAGATAAGCAAAAGTACATAAGCAAAATTATCTGTAAGAAGGAAAAAGTACTGCTTTAAAATATGATCCTATCCTTTGCATATTGCAGATGCAGATGTTAGCTTCAGTTTTACTTCGAAGTTCACGAACTTGCCAAGCCGGCTAGTTTGGCAACACGTTATTTTATTCCCATGAAATGCCAAGAATTAGAATTTGTTAGAAATGTCAGTAGGTCTTTGTTTCTATGAAGAGATCAACTATAATATGCCATGGCATAAAACAGGACTTCTTTTTACCTTTCTGACATAACAGAAGATGGGACAGGTTGCAGTGTTAGGTCAAAGCTCACTTCTTTACCCAGTCAGTCTGGTTTCATCTTCTTTTGTTCACAATTACTTTTTATAGAGCTTTAGGAGACTACTTACATTCCTTTATTCTGACAACTTGGATTCAGCAGCTGAGAAAACATTAATAGCATATCAGTTCATTGAGTACAGTTTTCACTCTTTCTTCACTCTGCTTTTGTCAGAGTAGCTACAGTGATTTCTGTGCCTTGCTTCTACTTAAAAGGTGCAGTGTTTCCATCAAATGACAACTTACATCTTTTGGTCAAACAAAAATTTCAACAGCACGCAGATCTGCCAGGAAATCCAAATGAACTTTTTGCTTGCTTCTGAGTCTCCCTGGAGCTCCTTTGTCATCACCACCCTCAAAGCAGAATGGTTACTTGGGTGAATGTTTGAAACCTTGGTGCTCTCAGAGAGAAAAAATGGTCAGAAAGTCTTTTACACCGGAGTACTACGTAAGAATAGGCATTCTCTCGTGACAGACATGAAGGTTGAGATTTTCTGTCATCCTTACTTTTGGCCTTGCAACTTTTTGTCCACGCTTTTTAAAAAGCATGAAACTCTTTCTGCTAACGTAAGTGACTGAATAACTATAAAATGAGAACTGGGAGACTTTGGACAGCTTACTTACTTACTTAGCCTTCACTGAGGTCGTCTTAATCTGTTCTTTTGGGGAAAAAAATGATAAAGAAACAAAGATCACTTCAGCTTATTTTTTTTCCCCTAACTTTGTCAAGTAACATGCTTGAGAGGCATTATTCCAAGTAACATGAAAGGTGTGTTTTCAAGGTTTTACACTGAATGTAGCACTATTTCTTTTCTCAGTGGTCTCTGAAAGTCAGACCTTACATCTGTACGCATACTAGAAAGCTAAACTTAAAATACAGGTTAAAGAAATGAAACAATCTGTGCTTTGTTTTTCTGTACTGTAAGATCAATTTCAGTCAACTATCATCCTTCTTTCTCTTATTGTTTCTGTATTCTGTTTAAAAACTAAAAACACTTTTTCCTTGCTAGAGGAAAAAAGACTGATGTTGGTAGGTGTGATGCAAGCAATTTGGTTATTTCCATTTACTGGGAATTTCCAGTTACTGGTGCTGCTGCTTGATTTTCAAGATTAACAATCATACAATGTTGGTTTAAGTGTAGGGAGAGAAAACATTTAGGCTTTTCTTAAAAGCTTGCCTAACTTTCTCTCCATTCTACAGCTAATGTCTCTTGTGTTTTAAGAGATCAAATTACCAGTAAGGATCATGGATCTCTCTGGGCTAGCCTGGCAGTTGTATTGGCTGGAGCCCTGTATGCGGCAGAGTTGTCAGTCACTTGTTACCTGTTGATGACTTGGAAGAGTGGTAGAGGTCTCAGGTCTATTTTCTTAAGAATCATGAGGTGATGAAGGAGAAAGCAGTATTGCACTTAGCAGACCTTGTAATACAGGTTGCCTGTTCAGGTTGGCAAGACTAAAATGGCTTTTGCAGACAGAGAAGACATGCACCTGTGTAATCTCTCTTTTCTTCATGGCTCCTTACAGTATACTCCTTAGGATACTGTAATCATGTATTTTAAAAAAGCTTGTTGTGTGGATTGATTTCTCTCCAATATGTATTACATTGTTTGCACTGCAGGTTCTGTGGAATTTGTCTTGGATTGTGGAGTTTGGGCTTTTGTGTCCTGGTGGTGTGCCTATGTTCCACCCTTGCACTGAGTTAAGTGGTGAAAAAAGGTTGTGAGTTATTTAAAAGATGCTGCTACTGAACCAAACACTGTTCCATTTAAACAGGTTTTGATTTGTTTAAAGACCAAGGTGTTAGCTTGAATAAGGAAGCAGTGTATAAACTAGTCTGCTGTTTGTTGTGTGTATTTAGGATCAGAACTACAAGTGATGTTTCCATTACAGATAAACTGGAGACGAAAAATTCTTACAGTGTAAATGTATGCTTAACAGTGTGACTATTACAGCATCCTGTAGCCTGGTTTTTTTTTTGCTGGTTGGTTTTTTTTAATCATATCCCATTGAATTAGAAAACGTTTGTGTACATCAGATGTGTTTGCTGGTGTTTCTGGAAGTTATATGATGTACTATTTTATGTGAATAGCTACAAAGCAGTAAGGTAGGTGTCCTGAGATTTTAGACTTCTCTGATATAGTTTGGGATACTTTTTTTGTGCTGACATTTTGGCAGGATTTCCTCAACCATGGCCTCATCTCACATCCATTATAAAACCTATCTGTTGAACCTGCTATCAAGTGAGGCTGTTAGTCTAATTGTGCTAAATCAAAATTTGATACATTAGTTTCTTCTCTCACCTTGAACATATATGCAGTAGCATTCACATAAAAGCTGTGATAGCACTGTTGCTGGTCCTCAGCTGACAGTTGTCAGGCTCAAAGACAGCGCTGGGTGTTTATTTGCAACACCATGTCAGACAGTGGTGTAAATGGAACGTTCTCTGTTTTCCTTGAGGTGCTATTAGCCTTGGAAGTCTAGAATTCTAGTCTGATTTAAAAATGTCTGTGTGATAATTTGGCAAATGTTTTGTTCACAGGGATTTCACTTACTCTTTACTGTAGAGTAGCTCAGTGAAGTTGTATATATCTGAGATGTAAAAATGACCTATCAGCTGAAGAGCAGACAATGTTAAAGGTCCTACCCTGCTCACAGCTGGCTCTGAGCTGATCCCGTAAGGCATATCCTTATCTCCCTTTGGCAAATACAGCAAACTTACAAGGACGTTTTTATGGTTGTTTTGGTTTCCTGGTGGCTGTTTTTATTCTAAGTCACATTTCCATTTAGAACTTCTTTTACTTTCTTTCTTTGTTTTGAACAGATAAGATGAAATTCTCTGGGAAGTAAGGACTACCTTATGATATGTTGAAAAGATGAATATTTAAGTGTTTGTGCAAAATGGTATCTTGATAATTCATAGCGCTTCACAGAATCACAGAATGGATAATGTTGAAAGGGACCGCAGTGGGTCATCTGGTTCAACCTCCCTGCTCAAGCAGGGTCATCCTAGAGCACATGGCACAGGATTGTGTCCAGACGGTTCTTGAATATCTCCTGTGAGAGAAACTCCACAACCTCTCTGGGCAGCCTGTTCCAGTGCTTGGTCACCTGCACAGTAAAGAAGTTCAGGTGTTCAGTTCAGAAGTTCCTCATGTTCACTTGAATTTCTTGTTCAGTTTGTGCCCATTGCCTCTTGTCCTGTTACTCAGCACCACCAAGCAGAGCCTGGCTCTGGACACCCCCCCTTCAGATACTCACAGACATTGTGTTCAGTTCAGAAGTTCCTCATGTTCACTTGAATTTCTTGTTCAGTTTGTGCCCATTGCCTCTTGTCCTGTTACTCAGCACCACCAAGCAGAGCCTGGCTCTGGACACCCCCCCTTCAGATACTCACAGACATTGATGAGGTCCCCTCTGTCTTCTCTTCTGGAGGCTGAACAGACCCAGCTCCCTCAGCCTTTCCTTGTAAGAGAGATGTCCAGCCCCCTCATCATCGTCATATCCTTCCACTGGACTCTCTCAAGGAGCTCCATGTCTCTCTTGCCCTGAGGAGCCCAGAACTGGACACAGCACTCCAGTTGTGCCTCACCAGGGCTGAGTAAAAGGGCAGGATCACCTCCCTTGTCCTGCTGGCAATGTTCTTCCTAATGCATCCCAGGAAACCATTGGCCTTCATGGTCACAAGGGCACACTGCTGGCTCATATTTCAGTTCATGTTAGATAAGTATATAGGTTTACGCCATATATATAGACCAGTTTTCTGAACTTCTGGTATCTGCAAAAAATGTGTGTTTATGAGAGAAAGATTATAAACATTAGATTACATTCCAGTAACTTTCACTTTCTTTTATATGTACATTTGCATGCATTTTATGCAGAGAGACACCAAATGTATGTTTTTAGGAGAAAACATGATTTTTTCCATATTTCTGGCTGCATGAGCACTAGTAAACTAGTATGTGCCATGATTTGTTCATGTTTATATTTCAGTGACTAAATGTTATGAGGTTAAGCTGACTTTGTACTTTTCTGTTCATTCCTAGAAGTTTCTGTCAGCACAGATGAAGTAATGCAAATAATGCAAGTCTTCTTTCACCTCTGGTGTAATTTTTTGTGCTTGGTTGAAAGTGGTAGACCGAATTTGTTCGTGCTGTATGACAATTGTGGCACTGAAAAAAGAATTTTAATATTAGAAGTTGTTAAAACTGTTTTATAATCACAGTGGAAACTATAATGTAAGCTTTCATATTTTAAATGTTTTCACCTTGGGCATGCAAGAAAAACATTTTCATTAGAAGAACTTGTTCTGTCTAAAGAAGTATAATATAAGGTTGAAGGTATCTGGGGGTGTTTTTTTCTGCCTCCTTTATAAGCAATTCCTTCAAATTTGGATGTCCTGTGTTTACAGTAGAATTTGCATTGCATTTTGGTAGTACTTGTCGTTAAAACCCTGTATTAAGATAGCTCAGAGGAACTGGCTGTTATATTTGAACATTTGCAAATCAAGTGACAATATTTTGCAAGGCTGAACTGTTAGGAGAGATTTATTCAAGTGGAAGTTTAAAATACTTGGAATTTGTGGTTATGTAGTCATTTGTTTGCTAATCAAGAAGTGTATAGTAAAAATAAGGTTGCTGATCAGTTTTACTGCATAAAGAATATATTTTAGATGAAATTGTGTTATCTCAAATGCATGTTCTAATTCTGAAATCAAACCCATATAAAACAATGAAAACATTGGAGGTTTTTCCCATTTCTGTTTTTGGTGAGTATGTTACATGAGTATATAAATGTATATTTTCTCCCCATGCATTTTGCTCCAGAAGTTAACTCAGTATTCATATCTAGGATTCCGTGAAAATAGTTTCTTCAGAGTATTAACTGACCAGACCGTAACTTACACAACTTAATGAAGGTTTTGATTTCCAGTCTAATGTAATCTGCTCATACAACTGGACTCAGTCAAGCCACTGAAAATTAGAGTCATATAACAGCAGGAGAAGAAACAGTAATAGCTAAGTTACTCTGAGCTGAGAATCTCTAAAATGGTACATACTTTCATAGTTGGAACAGATGGAATAACTAGAGAAGAGATGTATAAAATGAAGCACTAAATAGATATCCATGGACTCCATTGACCAGTTGTCACTTTTTGTCTCCGTAGTATCATAATTTCACTACAAGTATTTAGGAAGAGAGCAGACGTCGTTTTCTTGTGAACCAGTTGTCTGGTGGATAAAAATAGTTGTTTGTATTTCACAATCTGGAATTTGTTGTTTCTTAGCATAAACAGCATTAGGATTTACCTGCCTGTTTAAGAAATAGTCAGTATATTGCTCTAGATTCTTTTCAGAGAAGCATTTGAGTACAACCAGCATGTAAAACTGAGTTTTGAGTATTTCAAACTCAGTTATTCCCTCTAGGAGCAAAATGCTAATACTTGCAATGATTTTCCTATTTGAAGGGAATATCTCATGGTTAATTGAAGGAGATTTAGACTTAGATCTTCACGAATTTAATTACATGGGGTTTATTCTGAATTTATTCTGTGAATTCTGTCTCAGTTTGGAAAATAACGTTTGCTTTTGTTGCGTACTTCAGATTTTCTCTTTTTCTTTAATTTGTAGCATAATTCAAAATGCGAATTTGGATCTTTCCGTCTTCCAAAAACCTAACAGAAAATTCGAAACTATTAACTTGATCCATTCTTTGAAAGCAAAAAAAGCCCAACAAAACCAACCAAGCAACCTGCTATGCTCCTAATAAAAAAACCACTTGCATTACCCTAGTTACAACAGGAATGTTAGGAAAGAGAAGGATGTGTTTCAGTAGAAGAGTTTGCTTTTCAGAAGGATTTGTGAAAAGCCAGCTGATACTTGTTAGCTCTATTGCAACTGTAATGCCTTTTTTCAGTGTTTTCTAGAAACTTTCCAATTATATAATCTTTCTTTTTTCCTACTCTTTACAGAGTATTTCTGCAGTCCAGTGTTCAGAAAAATAAAACCTCTGAACCTAGCATTTCTGACAGTACAGACATTACTAAAAGAACTACCAGGTCTGCTGCAAGAAAAAACAGTTTAAAAAGGTGAGAGTTACCCTCTTTACAGATCCTGTAACTGTTCTCTAGGGAAATACTTTGAGCTGTTGTATCCACTGCTGGCAGGAGCTTTGCCATAGTTCAACTTTTCCTAGCAATGAAAAGTGAGAAACAATTATATGGTTTATGTCATGTACTGATAATATCTGGAACCTTACATCTTAGGTAATTTATTTATGTTGCTCTGTCTTCCAAGTTTGAGAATTTTATATAGTAATTCATTATGTGAGTGAGAGTTACTGAGGATGAGGGATTTTGGTAACATGAAAACCCCTCTGCCTGGAGTAAGAGATGGAAAAATTGCTCTCAGCATTAAGTCAAATACCAGTCAGTGCATGAAGTCAAAACTAGGAGAAATTCAATGGACAACTGAAATGCAGTGATTGTGGAAAGGTGAAATGTATAAAATGCATGTGTGTACAGGTATGAGATTTTTTTTTACTGAGAGTATGGCTGATAATCTGAACTAAACCTGTTTGGTAAAGCTTAATGAAATTTTAAATTCCAGCGGATTTATGCAAGACTGAAAGTGCTTTTTTGGCCCAGAAGCATATGGCCAGACTACTGCTATGTATTTTTGTGTGTGCATGTGATCATGCCCCTCTGTGGCAACTCTCCAGGTCATTATAAAAGATGAGCCTGAGAGCATAGCTTAAAACAATATCCAAACAATTTCCATTGGTTGCAATTTACTAGAATTTGTCTTAAACTCATAGTGAAAAACTTTCAAATGAGTCTGTCAGGTGCTGAAGAGATTTTTGTTGGGAAGAGCAAAAGATGACACAAAACTACTTCATACTTTATGTGGCTTGATTTATAAATACCACTGAAAATTCTAAGTTCTTTTGCAGCTTTTTCCTTACAGAGCTCTTCTTTCTCCTTCTTCATTCAGTTACTTTGAAGGTAACAAAGTAACGAAAAATTCACTCTGTCAATGGAAATAGTCAGTAGACTGCAGTGAATTCTATTCAGAGAATTTTTAGTTGTGACTTTGTTTTGATTTATTGAACAACATGTTAAAAAATAATATATTTTTCCTGATATAAATATTATACTAAAAATCAGTAGTATTTTTGCAGGTTTTCCTTTTGGTTGATTGGGTTTTTTTCTCCATTTTTTACCATGTCAGTTTTGGTTCAAACAGAATTGATAGGATTCTGCCTGCTGTTTTTATTCTTCATGCCTCTTCCGGTTTTAACCTGATTGCAACATTTCGTAGCTGCTTTCATGCATGTGTGTAATCGGAAGAGAGATTTTCGGGTCCTGGAAAGCACTTCTCCAAGCTGACCTTCGTTTTGTGTGAGCTGAGAATACCTCTCCTTAGGAGAAAACAACATCCCTAAAATAGAGTTCACAGAAGATGCCATTAATTTTGTAAGAAGTCCTTTAGGTGTGTTGCCAGATTTATGACTCTGAAGGCCAAGGATCAGGTCAATCTAAAACTTCTTAAATTACTCCCTTCATATTTTAATGGACTTTCTAAAACTTCTACTCCAAATACTTCATTCCATATACTGTTTCTTTTCTTCTAAATTTGGGGGTCTAAGAAGTTCAGTTACTTTATATTTCCATCCAATAATCAAATTTGTCCTTGTTCTGTCACAGTTGTGGAGTTCTTAATTGTTCTATAATCTGCAAGAGCTAATTGGGTGCTGGTCCCTCTGGATGGTGTTTTGGTAGAACCGTATAATTTAATGGATTTAGAACACAGTACCTTGTTGCTGGTCTTGTATTTTTTTTTATTTTTCCTGTAGCATTTTAAAAGTATCAGTCTTTTTTTAAGCACGCCTTTTCTTTTCATCTAAGTTTATCTTAATTTCTTGAAGTATCAGCTGTTTGCATTACCTCATAGTGCTCAGATTCATTGACCTAATCCAGATCAAGTGGATTGCAGCGTAGAGAATAATTATCTCTACAATATTGACATCATGCCCTAACCAACATCGGTCTTTGTCAAGACTTCGTTTACTTCACTGAACTTCTGACATTACTGTGTATCCTTATTCTTCATTTTCTTGTCTGATCCATTCCAGTGGAAACATCTTGCACCATTTTTACATCAATCTCATTTGTTGCTGCTTTATGCCACTTTAGTAAATTCTTTCTGTATGTGAATCACACTTGTGACCCATCCTAATGCAGTATAATCTGCAGAGCTAGGGAATTCATTTGCCATTGCATCCTTCAGACACCACCATGGATTGTCTCCAGAATGATTTTTCAGCCAAAACAACTATTTACAGCTAAAACACTATTCTGGCTTTGCAAAGAGAACTTACAGAATTTCAGTCCTATTTAAAACACTCACTGCATTTCCTTTGTGGAACATCTCTAGGCATCTGCTGCCTTCTACGAAAGAAAGTACTGATGGACATAACACATATCTTGTGATTGAAATAATACTGGTTTTGTACTGCAGGAAATCACATTACTAGCCTGTAACCCAGTATTTCTCTGTGGATGACCTTATTTCTCCAGTTAAGACGTCTTCCTTGTAAATTTGCCAGTTCATGTGAAGTTCATGTCTGTATTTTAACCAGGTGCATACTTCACATCCAAACCAGCTGAGTCATAATAAGGCACAAGTTAAATGGTCTTTTCCATGTTACCACACAGAACAGAATTAAAATTAAATTTACAGTAAGTAGTTGATTAGAAATGAAATCTTAAGTGGTAAAGGCATTTTGATGGGTAGAGGTGCTTAAGGGACTGCAAGTCAACTTATTACAAAAATTATAATAGGGAGTATGGGGAAAAAATTATGAAAACTGTATATCACAGAAGCTAACAAAGAGGAAAACACTTTAAAAATTTCATATGCCTTTGTTTTGCTGGGTGTTACAAAGCAGCCTTGTACATCCTTGTTCAAATACTGAAAATTACCTGCAGCATTTCAGAACTTTTTAATGTGTAATCTAATCCTAGCTTTAAAAGAAAATTAATGTTTCTTTACTATTCTTCCTACTTTTCCCATGGACTGATACCTCAGAGGAAGAGAAAGAAAAGGAATGCTGTACACAAATGCGCTTAATGAAATTAGGGTACTTTGAATCCTCTTTTGCATTTCTGTATGGAACAGAATTTTCTTCATATTGTCTGTAATCAGACCAGTCTGTGCATTCTTGACAATCAGTATTGCTGTGTTATTAAATGCAGTGACTTTTACCTTTTGTTTCTTTCTTTGAAGTATCATTTACTCACTTTACCTTGCCAGAAATGTTTGCTTGAAATACATACTGAGTGATCTTTAACTTTTTCCCTCAAATATGTTTTATTTCAACAGCCAATCCGTCACAAAGACTAGAACAGTATTGCGTTGAATTTCGAATAAGCCACCAGTGTTGAAGAGGATATTCAGGAGTGAAGGGGATATGACTAGAGGGGACTTAATGCAATTCAAGGAAGATCACTTTGGCTCTATTTTTCATCAAAAAATGAAATAGAACAATCTCTTCCTTACTTGTAGAATAAAATGAACTGTCAATATGTTTGGTAGACCTTTCTCTACCATGCTAACACTTTCTCAAACAAAATCAACAAAATCTATGTGCATTCAGACTCAGGTGTAAATATTAAAGCTCTCTATTATAAAGAGGGCTTGCTAGTATGTATGAGGCATGTGTATAAACTGTGATGGCAATCACTTAGCTGCTGACCACCAGAAATTAAAAGATGGTGGGAGCTTTTAAGTATATAAATGTGTATTGTCCATTCAGACTGGGCTTAAGTCTTCACTTGAGTCTGAGAATCAACCACAAAAGCTTTTTTTTCTAATAGTATTGGTACTCTCCTGTGTTGATTGGCTGTTCTTTCTTACTTTGTATGAAGTTTTTTATGAAGCTGCAGTATTGAGTACACAATGTAACTACTGTCCACCAAAGAGTGCTTTACTGTCAAAGGTTGTGTGGTTTATTTAGGAAAAACTAATTGTAAATGATGAACTTGTTTTTAATAGTGACAGCTTTTTAGTGGTTCACAACCAATGGCTCTTTGAACTAGTTATAACTGCTTTAAATCTGGTATGATTTTAAAGGGGAGGAAAAACCGTTTACCATTTAAAGCAGTGCTGTCATATTGAAATGTCATTACATTACTGTTTTCTTTCCTCTCAAGTCCTTTAGGTGAAACTTTAAATTACCACATATGAAAGGTAAGAATTCCCCCCAGATTTCTTTGGTACACGGTAACACGTGGATGTTGCTGGGTTTTAGCTTTGGGGCACTTAATGAGTGCAGTACACAAAAAAGGGAAAATAAAGTTGCCATACAACTGAAGTAGTGGAACTCAGGGGCAGGTAAAAATTTGGATGTCTAACACTTTAGGAACTACAATTTACCAGGTTAAAAAGCAGTGTAATTTAGAGGAATCTGCTTGAGACTGAAATTTTCATCCCTTACAGGACTACAGTGTGTTTTTTCCTACTACTATTCACATTATGAAATTTCAAAACTGATGTACCCTTGTCCATCAGCTGATGGTTATAGTTGCATATCCCTCAGATGAGGACTGTTACCACATAGCCTTAAATATGAATCAATTATCTGTTGATTTAATGACTCTTACAGCAGAAAGTAGAAGAAATGGAGAAATCTGAAATGTTAATAATGGAAAAACTGAAGTTTTTAAAGATGCAGATTACCGCTGTGAGAGACAGAATTTTTCAATGAATGCAAATGTTCAGTGACTAGTTTCAATCTACGTCCTTTTAAATGGAAACTAAGCCTTCTGTTAGGCTGGTGATTTTTGAATGCCAGTATGAATCTCTCACAGTGATTTGAAAACATTTTCTAGCAAGAGCATCATGAATTGGAGAGGAAACAGGATGTGAAATGTAAGTAAGCTTACAGGTAACATCCATGTGTTTAGACAGTCAAAATCTGCAAATATGAATACAAATTAAAAAGAAAAGGTTTGATGCAAAATAAAGGACCATTGAAGGCTCAGACTGGAAATATTTTTTTTGTTTTCTTCTTAAACTTCCCTTTTCACCCCCCTTTTCTTCTAGATGAAGAGCATCTAAAAGAGAGGGACTGATCTCATCCTGATAAGGCAATTAAAATTTCTTGGGGTTTGAGTGGGGTTTGTTTGTTTTATGTGTGGGGTTTTTTTTGAGGGGGGGAGTGTTTTGGTTTAGGGGTTTTTGGGTTTGGTTTATTTGGTTAGGGTTTGTGTAGTGGGGGTTTTGTGGTTGGGGTTGGTTTTTTTGGTAGGTTGGGTTTTTTAAGTAAGCCATTTGTGCAAAAGCTGAAGTACAGGTAATCACAATAGTAAGTCTGTTGTGCAAATATGAATCTATGTTTATTTTTGAACAAAATTCTCCTCTTGGAAGGCAGAAGAGATGTAAGGTAGTGAAGTGAGAATCAAAATAGAGATTTAGTAATATTTACTGTATTTGGCTTTGCCCTTGTCTTAGCTGAGCTTCTTTTTTTTAACCGAAAAATAATTGGTCTCTTTCTCACCCCTTCCAAATTCCAAATTAGAATTTGCCTCTTTTAAAGTAACCAGCAGAATCATTAGCACTTTTAGGTTCATCAGAAGTACATTTGCATAATGCAAGTGCACAAACAATATCAACTCTAGCTAAACCAAAACTGCATGTTTGGCATCAGTGTGTTTCAGGATACCCCATCCACCACCCATTATCGTAGTGAAAAACACGTAAATATCAAAGGGACTTTACATTTGAACTTTCCAAACAGCCTTATATGGAAAATTAACTCATTACCTCATTGTGTCACAGCTAATTGTACTGCTTAGTTTGTTACAGATTTTTATTACTTTGTCTAACATTTTTAATATACCATACCAAAGTTGTCTTAGGTACAAGAATGAAGAATGGGCATGGGTGAGGAAGTCCTTGGTTTCTGAATTTTTTTTGAATTGTGAATTACGTGCCAAAATGGAAGGTGGTGTGGCAGCTGCATCACCTTTGTACAACAGAGCAGCTGAATGAAGGTATTTCTGCTGTCATTTGGTAGGAGATTCCCCTTAGAAATACTTTTCGTCTTTCAAATACGTGACAGATGGAGGAAGAATCAATCTCTTAATTCAAAAGATACTACATGCTCAAAATCTGTCGTATCTTGGGTGAAATTGCTACTTTTCATTACAGCATCAAAAACTTAACTCAGATGTTAACCCAGAACTTGTCTTTTTGCCCCAGTATGACAGTAGAGGAAGCACTGCTTCCTCTTTAAAACAGTAAGAGATTGTAGAAAAAAACCAAAACAAGACATAAATGCGATATTCACCAGTTTGTTGCACTGCAGTTTTTATATTAATCATTTGCATACTGCCATACGTAAACTCATGTACAGGCTATCAAGGTCTTAAATTTCTTGACTAATCAGTACTGTTCATCCTGATTGTTTTTAAACTGTATATTTCTAATCATATTTTTTTAACTTGGATTGACAGAACGAAAGTTTATTTTGCTGAAGGTATTTTTAAGATAAAGCATCATATTATCTTGTAATATTAATTAGTTCAATATGCATTTGTGTCTCATTTGAAAATACTGCAGATTGCATTTGATTTTATACAAAATACTGAATAGTGAGAAGTGTAAACATGAATTGTGTAAAATTAAAAATAATCAGAAAGTTTTTTTTTTCTGTTTTATTTCCAGTATGATCATATCTGTACCAGACTGACTCATGTGTGCACTGAAAAAAACGCAACACACTCAGCTGCCTGAAAACTTTTAATTAAAGCACAAATTAAAACACATACTTTTAAAATTTCAAAAATAGAGAATTTCTGGCTCTACATTTCAGAGAACTCACTTTGGAAAACAGTAACTATTTGAATTGTTGGGATACTGTTACAAAGTAAAAAAAGCACAGTAAGACATAACAACGGGGGTTATTATTTCTCCTTCCTCTATGATTATATAGTATTAATTTTTAGAAACAGGCATTATCTTAAATACTCTATACTTTGATACTTACCATGACAGTGAAGTCTTCTCAAAAGAACTATGTTTTAGGAACACTGATTTTTGCACAAGCACAGGTGATAGCCTGGTTTAGCGCTTTAAAAAAATATCCAACAGCAAAAAATAGTGACCAACGCAAATACTTATCGCTCTTACGTTACGTATATTAGAAAATGTGGAATTTGCACCCACCAAGCAGAGCCTGTTTGACAAGCAACTAAATTTCTGCTTCCCTCAAAGATAGGGTTTTATAGTTGGAAAATCTGTGTTCTGCGGTTGTAAGGTGATTCTTTCCAAACTTACATGATATTTAACCTTTTCCTGACAAGATGCCTGATGAAGAGTGAATGGTGGGTTTTGCCTGGGAGAACACCAGTTTATGCATGTGATGCCCACAGGAAAACACAGTTAAGCCCTATCACATCATTAGTAGTTTAAGGAGGACTAGCACTGGGCAGGGGAGGGCAGAGGACTAAAAGAATCCCACAGAGAAAAACTGAACAGTGGTCCAAGTCAATTCCAATGAGAAGTTAATGTGCTGCAAGAATAATCTGTTCACTCCAGTTCTGAATAACTTCCATTTGGGTCTATTTGGCCTCCTTTGCATTGCAGTTTCTACACTGTGTATGTAGGAGTAGACAAAAACATGCTATAGCAAAAACGATACATGAAATTCAAGTTTGGTCTGAGAAAGAAACTGCATGCTTGAAACCTATCTCACCAAGGGTTTGTTGAGGAAGAAATGTTTTTTACTTGCACTTCTGGTTTTGGGGTTGGTTTCACATGGATGTGACTGACCAATAAGTCCTAAATATGGAATAAGGCATAGACAAGGGTGATGTGCTTTTGAAGCTCAGGGAGTGATGGACCAGAGCAGTTGCAAAGATGACTTTATCTCAACTGAAAGGGAACATGGGGTGGCCTTTGTTTTGGATAGATGGCTATCAGAGTTTTGAGTGGATCAATGAGTATTCTTTAGCAAGAGTGAAGACCAGGCCAGCATGGGGAGAATGAAAACATAGAATGTAAGAGCCAGACAACTGCCATAAGAGTTTCAAAGAGAGCAGTTGAGCTTAAACATCAACCCTCCCATTCCTTCCTGATACCTGGGGACACCTGACATGGTGACAGTGAGGATATAATTCATAAGACCAGTAAAGGGAGTCACATTGGTATTGTGACTGAACTGTGTAGTGCAACTGCTATATTAAGTGTAACTTACATTTTTGTATTTTCAGTATCACTCTAAACTATTTTCTATCACTCTAAACCAGAAATGCCATGGGACATGAACCATCTTTAAGTAAATAAATCTGGTATTAAACATGACACCCTCCATCCATGGGATATTTCCAAGAGCCTTGTCAAGTGTTCGACTGTCACAAAGGGAGTGGAAGAAGGCACCTAAAAAGTCTGTCCTTTTAACAACTCCAGACAGGCCAAGCAGCCGCTGGTGTTCTTGATCCCTCAACTCCGCATGTGGTGGCCCTACTGTGTCAAGAGCATAGCAGCAGATAAAAAGCTGTTCTGTGTCACTAGCACCTCCAACACCCAGCTCTTGTAACCATTCCAGTTGCTGCAGCTAAGTTACAGCACAAACAGGATAAAGTGGCAAACCCTAAAATCCTTGTACCCTGACAGCACCATGGGAATAGATATTTGGCATCAGCTATTACTAATGTGAGAAAATCCGAAGTGAGAGTGATGCCAGTAGCAGGAGGGTAAACTACGAAACGTCACATCTTACCCTTGTGAGTTTGCTTTTGCCTCTGTCAGTGCTTTGATGCCATTCTTTTAAGATAGCAGAACAATTCCTTGGTTTTCTACTCAGTGGAAGGGCTCAACCTCCTCGTTATCCCTCCTTCAAATACAGCTTTTCTCTTGACGTTCTTTTTTTTTTCTTCCTGAGTTAATGTTTTGCTATTACTAGATTGATCTTTCACCATTCTTCCCAAAATGGCATGCTCAAAGGACTGAATCTCTAGTCACTACTCACAACACATGACATTTCTGCTGCTGTCATGCTTCTGGGTGCTTTTTGTCCATCTCTTTCACACCAGCATCATATCTATTCTAAAGTGAACTACTGTTTAATGTTGATTTGTTTGAGTTCTATCTCTTCCTCCCACTGATCAGACCTTTCCAGCTTCTGGTCTTCTTTCACTCTGGTGGAAGTTTCACTGAAAAGGTTACTAGGTTTTACTTTTCCCACAATAGCTTCTAAGGTTCAAAGTCTTTGCTAGAGCTCAGAAAAACTCTGAAAATACGCACTTAATCCATAAGCAATAGAAATATAACCAAACAACTAACACGTATAGAATTCCTGGATCAGAGTATATCAGCTTATTATTCTCTTCTGGCATGAGAAAAAAGTTTGTACCTTGCTGTTATTTTTATGTGTTGGCAGAGCTATCCTGCTAATTCAATTACATTATGCAAAATTCAGTATCTTTCATTCAAACTAACTACTGTACAAATCTAGACAGAGGAACTACTATTGCTAAAAGCAGGCAGCAGCTTATTGAGTCCTGCTAACTAGCTGTAAAACATCATAGAGACAACAAGAACACAGATTATGAATAGTCACACTAGTTACCTAAACAAGGAGAGCAGAAACTTTATTCAATTTATTTAGGGCTAGCTCGTCTCCACCATAACGCTGTCATTAAGTGATGTAGTAGCTAAGGCTGCACAGAAGACACAGCTATCTGAAACACTGGTATCACATATTCAAAAAGGCATTTGTTTTCAGAGAAAACGCTGCTGAAGATAGAATTTAACTTGAAATACATTATAAGTAACACAGTCAAAGTGTAACAGTTGTTACTTCTTCCAAAGACTGAAGACTCCCCCCTCCAAGCAGAAACTGTTCAGTACTTGCTCAGCATATGCTACTGAAAAAGTTCTAATTTCATGCCCATTATGCAGTGATTGAAATGTACTGTTTATGCAAAGATAATCATGTTTCACATTCAATTACTGATCCAGTGATAATGAGTCTGCATTGCATTACTTTCAACACTACATATATGTATATGTGTGTGTGTGTGGATATACATATATTCATTTTTATATGAACGTGTGTGTATGTGCCTGTGATAGCTCTGGGAAAAAAGATAAAATTATGTGAAAATTGTGTAATACAAGATTATTCTTAATCTTAATGGCATAAGTGTACTAGAGGTACAGATTTTGGGTTTGAGCCCAAAGCACACTCATACCCCCAAGGCCTGTTTTCATACCAAAAAAGTGCAACCAGCTGAAAGCTCATTTCCTATGGCTCAAATGCCCAATATTTCTATTTATCAACTCAGGGTTTTTTACTTTTGAGTCTTTTTATTCATTCTTTGGTACTCTTATCTTAAACAGACATTCCTCTCCTCTTTCTTCTAAAGGCACTTTCTTATCACTCTTGCCAATCCTAAACCATAGTACTGCATGTGATTCAACTGAACTACATCATATCAACATTATCATACATAAATGACAGTCATGGAGAGAGGTGAATTCCTTTCTTTGCAAACTTACTGTGACTTACATTAAGCTAAAACTTAAACCTGAAATGCAGCAGTTTTTCCTAGGCCACTCACTATGTTAATCCAAAGAGTAGCTGGGAGTAGTGCATTAAAGAGTAACATGACCAAGATCTGCAACACAATTTAATCTCTTCTTAACATGCATGCCATGTTCTACTAGTGTTTGTGTATATATTTACACCTGCTACCATCTGCTTTACATGAAGGAGTAAAGCTACACCAGGACTGACAGCAGCAAATATGTGCTTAACAGATACAGCTATTTTGGTACCTTAAATATGACAGATGACTGAGATTTACAGTTCTCTTATCACAGCTAGGCAAAGAAATTGCATCACTGTCATCACTTACAATTAATAATTTCTTTTCTATACTTGGATATACCATCAACTAGAGAAACTCTTAAGCCATATTCAAGCCTGACAGACTGAAAAATAAAATTGTCACACATAGCTGCTCTAAGAAACTTCTGGTTTAAGCACTAATCAACTACACTAAATCTCATTCTCACAAAGTTTTGGGTTGGATGGGTTGTATTTTTTAGTTTTGGTTGGTTGGTTTGTTCTGCTTTTAATTAAACAGTCTTGTAACCAGCCTTTTTTCCTTTTAACCAGGAGTTTAACAATCTGCTGACCAAAAGTAGATCATACAGATAAATTTTCACAAGTCCTTTAAAGCATTCCCCAAAGAACCTATGTGTCATTCTGTTTTGAAAGGCAGATGATGAAAGAGGAATAAACAGTAACTTTGCAACAGCATGAAGGAGACTGAAAAATAAAAAAAGTCTCCCAGCCTTCCCAGGGAACAGTCAGAACTAAACCAAACACATCACAACAGATTGATCCCAGTAGCACAGCATAACAAAGATTTAAATTTTTAGTAGAAAAAGGGAGGGTTACTTCTAAGTATACGACCACTTTCCTTAGCAAACAGAGGTCTTAGTAGAAGAGAAGACTAAATTCAAAACATGACGGGAAATAGAAGGAAGCCCTGCAAAGAAGCTCTCCACATCTACGCATACACTCACTCCAGCAAGTAAAAATATAAATAAAAGTTCAGACACATTCTTCCCTGTCCAATAGAAAAATAGGAACAGGAAGGGAAGAACAAGCAAAATATTCCAAGAACCCCACTGACAAAATCAGTTCTATTCCACATTCATTATATTGCCATTTTTGGCAGAAACAAACAAAACCTGTAAGGGCAGCAGCAGGTATATCTTAAATTGCAGTGATTTCAAGTAACACCCCGTGACTACAAAGTGAAGGAGTCATGCATCATTTCATCCAGTTCAGTTACTCAAATAGCAGCAGCATGGGTTCCTCTAACACAGCACTCTGCTTTTGCACATTCTTCCTACTACAAGTCAGAGCACCTCTGTGCCACTAAGACGAACTTCTTGTGGAATATAAAATCTCATGTTATAGCAAATTGTCATATAAGTAACAATGTAAGAAAAAATCCTTTGGGCTGAACTACTCTGCAGACCATCTGTTTGGAGCATATAGAAAAGCATCTTTCTAGGATGACTACATCCTATTTGAGTAAAGCCTTATCAGTGAGAAAAGTCTTTTAAAATTCTGAGTACTCTTAGAGCTTACTCCAAAGCAAAACTTTTTTTTAAGTTTCATCCACTATTTGCTCTTAAAAGAGACTGCTTAGAAGTGAGGCACAGAACTGGAAAAAGTGAAACGTTTATATTCAACTGCTTTCCCAGTAAACTGAAAGAATGTGTTCAAGTTGAGCAGGCATTTGAAGACTCCTGTGAGGCTGACAGCTACTTCCAAAATGTCCAGTGTGCTTGTCCTCTCATTTGTTTCTGTCATCACCTCTGGCACCATGTTCTTGTTTCTCTCAGATCCCCCAGAATGGCTCTCAGTGTCCCCTTGACAAGAAACAAGTCAGAAAATCTGGCTCAAGTATGTTAAAGCTGCAATGAAAGAACATTGCACCCCATCCCCAATATCACAAACTTCTTGTTAAGGCATGAAACATTTTAGTTTGTAGTTACTCCTGCTAAAATTAAAAGCTTCCTTAATAATTTTAGGTTAGATCAAAATTCTTATTTTACTTTTTCTTCAAAGTACTTGCAGACTATATCTTGTTACTGAAGTAGGACTTATGGTTAGGTGTCAATTCAAAGCATCTGTGCTGCCTTGATTTTAAAGATCACTTGCATTTAGAGAGACGTTCACTTTTTTTTGGTGAGTACAGATTGCTGTTTAGGGTTTGGGTTTTTCCCTCCTTTTTTTTCCCCCCAGGACTATATCCAAATAGCAAAAGCCTCCACCTACCACTCTGACTTCTTAAAATAATACCTCAAACCCAAACGAATGTGCACTTTCCTTTATTTGCCAAACCCTGAAGATCTGCAACTTGTGACTGTCTGAAATAACACTTCACCCAAAAAGAAACAGCTTTCCAATGTACAGTGAAATTGAGTCCCAATTGTAGATTGTGTTGTTAAGTTTACATTTCACCATTGTGTCAGGGAGAACTTGATATAATCTCTATATATACATTTTTAAACACTCTTCCCTTTAGATTCACTTGAAGCCTATTAGGGAAGTACTGTAAGCCTTCCCATAGGTTTCACAAATGGAGGCAGATATCAGAACCTGTGACAGGATCCCAGTCCACCCATATTTCCAGAACCCAACTCTATTAGCAGACAGCTGCAATCATTCCACACCAAACACCCAAACAACTTTCCAGAAGGAAACAGACTTCCTTAATCCACACCAGCATAGAACTGGTCTCTTCATAGTTACAAAGCGACTTTGAGATACCACCATTCATGATGGTTCTTCAAGCTAAAGCTGGAAAATCCTCAGGATCATCAGGATTTGGAGCAACAAGCTGCACCTATAAAGTAAGAAAAGAAGTTTTTTATAAAAATGAATGCATTTCAGAAGTATTTCATAGCTATGTGTACATATTTTACCCTCAAAAGAGTTCACTCATATTCAAATGCTACTACTACTAAATGCTACTTCTAATCAAATCGTATCCATCACTATCACAAACACTTATCTCAGAACTTATGACTGCTATAATTTTTTTTCAGTGTGAATCTATTTATAATGCTGCCTGGAGAGGACCAGAAGGTCACAAGTTCTGCAGCACTGAATGAAGAAAAAAGTAAAGCAGTCTCAGGCAAAATACTGCATATTTTTAGAACCAGCATTACTATATTTTTACATTCTAGAACTACTGAACATAGTGGGTTGTAATTTTAATCCCTCTGATCTGTTACCATAAAGAACCTTTTTCTTCCAGATGAAACAAATGCATCAACACTTCCGTATTATTCTGAAAGTTTCTGGTCTTAAAGCACTTTAGTCACAGTAAAGCTTCGGTTAGTACAAAGAATAAAGATGCCATTTTCCAGTGTGCCAATGTTTTTTTTTTTCCCCCCAAAGATAAGTGGAAGTTTTTTATAATGGTTATATTGAACTCATTAATCATTCTGTAGGATCGTGGATTTACTGATCTCACTGTCAGTAATCCAAGTATTACTGTATCACACTGAAATTTTTCAAAGAGATACAAGCCTTTAGTTATTTTAATTAGTTCCTAATTTATATCAAAACTCATTGCAGAAACAAATCCTCATTGCATCCCTTCTTCTAGTTACCATCAGTAATCAGACCTTTTGAAATGTGTCAAGAGTTGTGAGCCTGAATCAGTATTTAATTTCAAGTAACATAATATGGGCCAGGAACTCAATAAGCAGGACAACATCCTATGAGACAGGAATTAGAAACAAGTCTGTCACTACAGAAATCAAAATTCCAGACAGAAAGGGGCAGGACACACACACAAACACCATCAGTAACAGAAAAAACCCCAAATTAACAACAACAAAACCATAAAATCCATTACCACTGCTTCTGGTCGAGGTCCTGTCTCTTCAGGTCTTCTGCCACGACCACGACCACCTCGTGCTCCTCTTGATCCACGGCCAGGGCGAGGAAGACTCCCAAAATTAATATCCAGCTGAGAAGTTATATCATTCACTGGTTTTCGAAAGACATGAGAATCATCTTCAAAGTCTTCTTTTTGCAACTAAAAAGAAGATCTGGTTAAAGCCTACAGTTTCCAGTCACGAGCTTCTCCCCTCCCAGATATACATGCACACTTGTATTATAGACTAAGCAGCACATGAACCAAGGCGGCATCTGGAGCAGAAGACAGGCCTTAACTTGCACAGGATTCTAACATATGAGGTAATTGATGAGGTAATTGTAGCTTCCCAGATGCCTGGGATAGTTCTTTGTTGGCTCAGATATTCCTGGCAACAAAAGCTTCTGTACCAACTCCATAATACGGAAGAGGTTTTTCAGAAATATAATCTAGGAGGTTTTCAAAGAGACTAGAGAGTCAGAGCTAAGGTACTTACTCCTGCAGTTATCTCCAAGTAATGGTTAAAAGGTCATACCAAAGCTACCTAATCGATGTATTCATCTACATGTCTGCAGCTATAAGATTACTGTTTTAACTGTATGTTCCTCCTGATAGCTAGTGGATGCCACACTATTTCCCAGCATAACTTTTATGGGGACTGTAGTTATGATAACGAATATGTTAACTCATCCCTTTCAATGATGAATCACTTATTCAGTGTCTAATTCAGATTTCACTTGCCTATGTTGCACAGTTCCTGTACCTCCTGTTACATGTTCACTTTAACAAGGTCTCTTGATACTACCAGAACAGAAACTTCATGGGCAAAAGGAACAGAAACTTGTACGTACTCTTCACACACCTATGTTCTCTTCAGAGCTTGTGAAGGTATTCTCCCCACCCCTACCACTGCCTCTCTCAGAAAAGAAAGATGGGATAATGGCAACTCTGACCTTAAAAGTCTCACTAAAAAGAATGCAGACACAATGATCTGAAGTGATTAAGCAAGTTTTGATGTTAATATTATAACTAGAGAAAATATGTGTATTCATAAATGCATGTAGACTTCAAGGATCAAAACTCCATCATGCTAGACTATATGCACATACTTCTGTGACCCCCAAAACCTGAAATCTAAGTAAGCTAGAATCTGAAAGAAGCTTCCCCCCTCTCCTCAGAACTAGTATTTCTCCATGAAATTTCAATTAAAGCAATATTGTGGAATAAAATCTAGGGGAAGTGGGGAGGGGGTGCATGCTACAGCACCACAAGCTCTCCAGGGTTAGTTCTAAGAAGCAGGACGCAAAAAAACCATACCCTTAAAAAAAAAAATCGTATTTCCAAGTGCACAATGAGATACATGCAAATGTATACTGGCAAGTAAGCTAAACAGTTTCACAAACCAAGTTTTTCCAGCAACATTACCAGAGACCTATACAGGTGGCAGCAGCTGAGCCATAAAGTAGAACAACTTGATATATTACATACTTGCATAGAAAATAGGGGTGATAACCTGAGACAAGAAGTTGAACAAACAATTTAAAGCCAGTTTTGGGGCACATGTCATTACAGTGATAAAGCTTAGATACTGTTTTCTTGCCTATTCAGATTATACTAAAACTAGTAGAGAAAAAAAACAGTTTCCTAGCTCTGGGCATAAAGGGGAGTTTACAGAATTCCTGAGGCAGTGCTTACATTGTCACTGTATTTTGACTTGTGAATCACCACTGCTTTGGAAGGAACAGTGGATTCTGGCTTCCGGATATTGAATTCAGGCTTTGGTCGATTCCGTTGCTGAAGATTTTTCCACTCATCTAATGTCATTTCATGAACCACTTCTTCCATCGGCTCTCCTTCAGCAACTCTAGAAATTTACAGTTTTAAAGTAAAAAACATTAGCTTGCAACTTTCCAGGACAAAAAAGAACACTAATCTCCAAAGTAAGGATACTAAACAAAACATTTAGAATGTTTCTCACCAAATTATTGTCATTAATTTCACTTACTCCCTGCAGTAACTCTATGTGTGACAGTTTTACATTAATGTAACTTAGAGTATATATTTATGTACTGTTTGAAATTAGTCATATGAACAAATGCTGTCTGCAGCCTCTTGTATTAGTACTCATCCAGTCTCATCCTGAATTCAAGCACTTAGATTCTAGACAAAATCATTCTGCCTTTTGATCTGGCATATTCTTAACCCTACAGTTTAATATTGGACCTACCCAGCAAATACAGCCACAGTAAAAAAAAAAAGCACACAGAGCAGTTTTAGAACACCCCAATTGCATGGTTTCATTGCCTTGTACTGCACAATGACAGTATGAGATGAATTAATGTTTCAGTGTAGCTTTCAGTCATCAAAAAGATATGATGATCACACCATGGGATCTTCCAGGTAATTAACATTTTCTTTGTGTAGTTCACAAAATGCCTCCTTGAATTTTTTTTTGTCAGATGTAGTAACAGACAAGCAGACAGTATTTATCGCTTGGCAAAACCAGATTAATCTTAGTCAAATTTTCATTTGTCATTAAGCTCAACAACGATATGTTCTAGAAAAACATGAAATACGTCAGAGGCTGCCTTGCGTATTTTGAACTGTAAAGACAGAAGGTTTTATGTCTGTAAGATACACAGAGATAAGATACAAAAGCAAAAAAAACTTCTTTTCCACTCATCACTGCTTGAGTACTCTTCTGCCACTTTTCTGATGCTGATCATGACAGGCCTGCCCAGGACCAGCAGCTATTAGAACACTGCAGGTGTACATTTAATGATACCTACAGAAAGCTGTTTCTTACTAACCAGCATCACATACAGGGAGCACAACTTACTACATCACTGTAACTGTCTGCTACATAAACAAGTCAAATACCATGAACTACAGGAAAACCCACACTGATTACTCCAAGACACTTGAGAAACCATTTCTATATTCTCACACAGAAAACTGCTATGCATTACAATAGCAGTTGAAGTTGGCTAAGTATTTCTCTGTCAATGACTTTTCTGGAAAGCCCTTTCATTAGAATCTGTCTACTGGGAGAACTATGGATTTGGTTTTCCTCATTCAGTCATAGTTCCACAGTCCTCTTCTACCAAATAATTATGACTTCCCCAATGTAAATATACAGTTTATTAGGTGCAAGTAGGAAATTTTTTGTCATGGAAAGATGCAGAGTCAAATGACAAGCAGTGACTCTGTGTATTTTGTTTTTAAAGTTATACAAGCAACCAGCTGGATTACACACGTTTGTTGGAACTGTTGTGTACATTATAGAACTAGCCTATATAGCAACAGGCCTGGTCCCTCTTCTTACCTGATCTTGCAGCAAAGCATTCATACCTCATGCCAGTCAAAATTAGACAGTATTTTTCTGAACACCCAGCATGATTGTGAGAAGCAGAACTGAACACTGTGGCAGCCCTTAACTTTGATTCTAGGATTAACACAGTTCTAAATTCACTTCACAGAAGAATAACCAATACAGATGTCCTGTACTACAATGCCTGCCTTCTGACATGCCTTTATGCCCTGTTATTTTGAAAATTTCAGCTTTATCAACCAGAAATTCAAGGTTAAAAGACTGGTTAGCAGTCTGTAGTTCCACACTCATTACAATCTGAAACCGTATTAGAAGGACTGTTAGGAAAAAATTAAATGGTCTACTCAGTTCCATAAAAAGGATACTGGTGAAAGAAGCAGCTACTTCTGGAAAAACACTGACAGATACTGTTCTGTCTGTAAGAGCACTAAGAACACACAGCACCCAAAACATTTCAATTTGTTGTCCTCAAGAGTAAGAAGCCAGATAATTTTTGATCAATTATCTGAAGCTTCAGTTTTGGGAATAAGTGTTGGAAAAACAAGACTAGTGGTAAACGCTCAATGGGAATTAAAAAAGAAAAACATAACTAATGAAAGTGTCTCTGTTTAATTTTTTCCTAAGCCACTATCTCAGTTAATTGCATATCTGAACTTTAGGAAGTCTTTTTTCCTCCTCTCCCATGAAGTTTTCACCACATCACAGAGACAATGGTTCAGTCCTTGGCAAGAGCTGTAGAAAGATACAGAAATGATTGCAAAAAGTATTTCAGAACTAACTATCACTATTTTAATTTGCAGAAGAAAACCAAGAATGAGTGGGAGTTTAACAGTGTAAAATAGTATTTACTGCATTTTCTGTGGCACAAAGATTGCACAAAAGAAGGGCAATAGTGCAAGTATTCAAGAATGCTGAATGGCTGACCAGTGGTACGAGATGCTGAAGTGACCCAGTGATTTGAAAACAAGCAACCAAAACAACAACCACCAGAAAGTCTCAAGAACAACTAGAAATATGTACACTCAGGCAAAAGTATCAGCCACCCAAACACAGAAAGAACCACTAACAAGGCAGGAGATCTGAAGGAGGGACCCCAACTCCCCAGACCGTGCAGGAGCATTGCAGTCAAATATCTGTTCCTTCTTCAACAACGTACTGTGTATGATAAGGAGCCACATCAACAGTTTTGTTTGGAACAGATGTTATTGCTGGTAGGGTGGAACAACATCTCAACTGAAATAATGTCTTCTGTATGAGAACAGGTGAGAAGTCCACAATAGCACTGCAAGGCAGAAGTCTAAAACACATGATATACATGTGAAGCCTTTAAAGAAGTGCAAAGGAAATATACATAATGCTAGAAAAAGTTTTGCATCTCCGTGACATTGAGGCAAGACATCCAGGAGGAAAAAAAAACAAAACAGCAGTTTCTAAGTGTTAAAATGACCATCAGGGGACATTGAAATCTCTATTAGCGGAGTACATTAAAATCAATGAGACAGGTATGAGAAGCAACAATTAAAATTGGTCATGCCTTGGGTCAGAAAGACCCTTTTCAGGTCTAAATTGCTGTGATCATAAGATAACACGAGGACATTTGACCACACAGCAACTTGATCTCTCAAAAAGCAAACAGAGCTATTGCTTTGAAAAGTACACATACATCAAAAACACCCACCTGCCAAATCCAAAGGAAATACTTGTGGATTTACACTGCAAATATTTGGTTTTTTCAACTGCAAAGTACAGTTTTGATTTTTACTGCAAAGGATGGTTTTA
The DNA here is from genome assembly GCA_013397055.1 of Pachycephala philippinensis. Taxonomy (NCBI): domain Eukaryota; kingdom Metazoa; phylum Chordata; class Aves; order Passeriformes; genus Pachycephala; species Pachycephala philippinensis. The sequence continues at coordinate 164,902 of VWZT01008171.1, forward strand.
ACTGCTAGGTTATTAGCAGTACAAATTTGTTTTAGGATGTCAAGCCTCCCAAGGGGAAACACCTATGAGTGAAGCATAGCAACAGAAACTTGCATATCACATTTTGGACAGAAACTCAATTGCAGCAAATTATTTTGGGCACCAAGCCAGCGTGGAAGTGCATTCTGTGCATTATTTTCTACCTTCTAACCTTATACATTTTTAGTAACTGCTTGGTGTGCATTTTCATTAATCAAATTAATAAGCTCCTTGGCACACCAGCAATCATGCTTACAAAACACTGCCAGACAACTACGCACAACCTCTGGACATGAACAAACTGAATTCAAAATGAAAGTCCTACCAAATCACTAAATGAGAGCCTTCAGTAATAGTTCCTACTGCTTCAGTGTTTTCAATGGATGACCATAATCCTTTAACTATGCCTTGATTACTATGCATATAGTAAACAAAACATTTTCTTTTTACCAGAAGAAAGGCAAATGGAAAGGAATGCCATTTAGCTCAGCTATTCAGCTATTATTTTCGTATCATTAGAAATAATGACAGCAGATCTCTCTCAGATCAGTTTTTGTATTATTCAGCTGCACAATGCAAATGCTTAGCCAGCTTTTATCAAGAAGTCAATGACATGAAGCTTTCCCACTAAACATTATTTACAAGAGCATTATCACCAGCTATAGAAAACTTTAAAGTTAGACCAAACAACAATTATACAAGCTTACATAGTAAGAAAAACACTGAGTCAAATACTTATGAAGCTTTGGCCTGATCTGTGAACAGCTTTATGTCACCATTAAACAACAAAAAAACCCACAAAAAACAACCAAACAATAACAAAACAAATAAACAAATTAGATAAATAACTAAAAAATCTTGAAGATAAATTTTTAAAGCTTCCTATTACATAACCAAAATGATATAGAGCTCCACCTAAAAGCAAGACTATTATGTGAGTAAAAATGTAAGAAAAACCCACAGATTAAATACAATCTCTGCAAATACCTTTAGGAACAGGAATTGATTAGCCCATGTGCTGTACTGAATAAAAACAAACAAAAAATCTACTAATTTGAATTGGTGAACACAAGCGTGTTACATTGTTTGGACTGTGAAGAAAAGTTCAAACAAAGAAGTTCAACAGAAAGCAGCTGTGAGGAAAGTTTATACTTCTGCAGTACCTGTGCATTTTATATAGGGTTAAGGTTAGGTTTTGCTTTTGCAGCAAAACAACCCCCTACTATTAGCACACAGTTTGGGATGATATAACTAGAGATACACATTGTTGATAAACTCAAGAAAATTTAGGATATGGGAAAAAACAACTTGATTTATATTATACAAGTGTTAAAGAAACTCTTATCCCACAATACTCTGCAAACAGAAGCTCAGAAATGGCAAAACAGAGTCCTAAAGACAAGACCCCATAAGTTACAGAAGCCCATAGAACCTCTTTTCCAGAGCTGCACAGAAATTAGCCAGTACCACATCAGAAAGATACACACCATCTTCCTGCAGACAGGTTATTCCAACTTCCAAGATTACATTTTTTTAGTTTTAATTTTAAATGGAAACACTTAATGAGAAGGAAGTGAATGAGAGAAGAAACAAACCCAAGTCTTCAATCTCTTTCTCAATGCAAGCATACAACTGCAATAAAGCAGTAGCAAATAAACTATTTCCTTGCAGTCACTGCGTTTTAGTGTCAAAATGAGAAAGACCCTAGCAGCAGTCCAAGAAAACACACAACCCTTTATAATATTGAGGCTGTAGCAAAAGCACAAGGTAGCCTAATTTGCGTTATCTGGACAGCAGGGACAACCTAAGCAGTAAGACCTTTAAATACATCCTGAAGCCTGAACACCACATCCTACCAGCTTTTGTTTTTAAACATTAAAACAACAACAACTCTATCTTGTTAAGGTGTATGCCATACAACCATCCCTAACGACATAGGCACTATTCACACAATGTCTCCTATTTTAAAATACGTAAGGTCACCAAGGTAAGTGCAGTGAGATATATGTAACTCATGTTTTGTATATAGATTTGTAAGCCTTCAGGACAGTGTTTATTGCAGTGAAAAGAGTACACAGTGTAGAATTTTGTACTTGTAGGTTACCTGCTTTTTTGAGTCATATGAATTTCAGTGGACTATTCCTAAATTAATCTTTTTTAAAAAAACACAAACAGGAGTAAAATCTCCAGAAAGGCTCCCAGTCTGACTGAATACCTAGTGATCTCTAAGAAAGATGAAAGAACTAAAGATAACTGACAGATTCTGCTAGAGGCCTTTTCCACTGTATATACTTCTCATGCCTTAACCTCTACAAGGAACTGATACTGGGACATATCGACAAAGAGCTTGAATTGAAGTAGAAACAAGTGTGAAACAAGTAAAGGTACCAGCAACTGACAAAATAAAAATTTTTAAAAAGCTGAACAACTGTTCTCATATTCAGCTAATACAGTGCATTTCTGACAGTGTACCTACACTGCCCATCTGATTTAAGTTAGCCTAAAATAATTTTTTCAGTCATAAGTCATTCAAAGACAGATTTCCTCATGTGTATACACCTTTAGCTGTATCTTAAAAGCTACTCTAAAATTAAAAGAATCAAAGCTGTATCAACTGAACTTCTTGGAGGGTTAAACAACCTGAACGTATAAAACAGGTTTTGTAGTCTAGTTAGCTTTATAATTAAGAAATTAACCCATATCACTAATATCTGGAGCCACATCATGACATAAAAAAGGCTTCACAGCAACAGAAGAAGTTGACATATTGTGCTGACCATCTTTCACTCATTAGGGGATATTGACCACATGCTATTTAATTATTCTTTAAGTCTCTTACTTGGACAAGACTGTCCATTTATTTTTCTTAAGCCAGTGTTCATTTATTTGCTGTGACACTGATTTGAATGAAAGCCAGAAGACAAGGGGCAGATTTCTCTCTCAGTTTCTCTACATCTAAGGCTCACTGCATTTCCAGAAAGTTTTTCCAAGTTCTGCCGTGGCCTCTCATGAATAGATGATATCTGCATGATATTAGTGATTGATGAATACAGACTTAGTATCTCAGTGTATTTT
>VWZT01008171.1:200204-223931 GCA_013397055.1 Pachycephala philippinensis
GGAGGAGCGGCGGCCCCACGGCCGCCCTGGTGCCGCCCGCGGTGCGGCCCTGCTCACCGCACCGCCGCTCCTCGCCGCCATGAGCGCCGGGCAGGCCGCGGGGGAGGAAGCGGACACCGCCGCCGCGTCCCCGGCACTGCCCAGGGTACTCTCGGCGCTCTTCTACGGGACGTGCTCCTTCCTCATCGTGCTGGTCAACAAGGCGCTCCTCAGCGCCTACAGGTGAGTGCCGGCGGCAGAGCGGGCGGCGGGGCAGGCCCGGTGCCCCCGCCCGCGGGTGGTAGGACAGCGGTGCCAGGCGGTGCCAGGCGGTGCCTGCCCGGCGGGGAAGCGTTCCCGCTCCTGTTCCCCTTCCCGCGGGTGTGAGCCACGGCGTCCGTGCAGCTCGGATCCCGGGCAGCCCGCTGGTGGGTAATGTGCTGGGAGCCGGGCCGGTGTCTCCAGTTTCAGACCCCACTTGTGCCCAGTATGTACCAGTTCTGCAGCACCGCCCGACGGCAGGCACAGTTCCGACAACGCCGGTCTTTTCTCGGGTGCTTTTCACTATTCCCAGGGGATCACACCACCTCAGACACCCGTGAGAGAAACAGCATATGCCCTAACTGTTCCTGCCGATCAGTGTCTTCCTTCAAGCATCTTTATTTTCTGAGGTAGCCAGAAATGAAAAGTGAACCTCGAAAAATGGCTTAATCATAAAAACGCTGAAAGATTCTGTCTCTGACTTGATGCTAATTCCCATATGGAATCATTAGCATCCTCTACCATTGTGTGAAGCAACTGCGTTAGTTGCAGACCTCTTATGCTTTTCATTTTACTCTTAGTTTTGCAGCTGTGGGAAATAGAGGAATTTGAGCATTCATCTCCAATTCATACTTTTCCAATCTAGATTTGTACTTGTTGGACTTTCGATGATCCTTGTGGGTGGGTCCCTTCTGACTCAGGATATTCTATGAGTCTGTGATTGTCCTGTGACTGCCATTTCTCTCACCATTAATATGTTTTACTTAAAATCTTTGCTCTGTTTCTGCTGTGGTTTAGCTCATCTTGAATCAAAATAAGAAAAAGAAAAAACAAAATGAAAAGAAAGTTTAAAAGCCAAACTTGCTGTCGTTGTCTAACATTCAGTGCTATTTGAACATTTAGCAGCTGTATTTAATATGTCTCATAAATTATACATGGTGCAAGTTGAGATTTTTGTTTATAGTGGGTTTTATCCTACAAACTTCAGCTCCCTGCAAGTCCCTGGCATACATCTAGCACATCTGTGTGAGATAATCAAGGACAGTATATCCATCAGTAAGCCTACGTTTTGTATAAAGACCTTACAGCATTGCTGGAAATATTTAGGCCTCTACAAATCACAAATGTCTGGAGAAATCTGTGTAGTGCAGATGGGTGAACTCTCCATCTTTATATGGAGTAGCTGTAAATACTAAACAAAAGACAGTTAAGGTGTCGCCTGATTGTAAATGGAAGTCCTGTTATTTCTTATGCCTTTCCTACCCCTGATACCTCTGTTTTCCCTGAACCTCTTTTGCAACCAGTTGCTCCTAACTCTTTGTTAGGACTGTAATGCTCTTATGGCCTTTCTGCTGTGATTCAGCGTGTTTGTTTCTTTTGCCAATGCTTTGTTCCCATCCCAGCTGTGTTCATTTGAGATGTATATTTCTCTCCACACCAAGTAGCAGTACAGCAGTTTCTGCAAACGTCATGAACTTCAACAAGGCCAAGTATGAGGTCCTGCACCTGGATTGAGGCAATCCCAGGCACAAATATAGTCTGAACGGAGAATGGGTTGAGACTAGCCCTGGGGAGAAAGACCTGGGGGTATTTGTGGACAAAAAGCTGAACATGAACCAGCACTGTGTGGTTGCAGCTCAGAAAGCCAGTCACCTGCGCTGCATCAGAAGGCCAGCAGGTCAAGGGACGGAATTCTGCCCCTCTGCTCTGGTGAGACCCCGCCTGGAGTACTGCATCCAGGTCTTGGGCCCCCCAACACAAAGAAGACATGGACCTGTTGGAACTAGTCCAGAGGAGGCTACTAAGCTGATCACAGGACTGCAGCACCTCTCCTGTGAAGACAGTCTGAGAGACACAAGGTTGTTCAGCCTGGAGAAGATTCCAGGAAGACCTCTTTGTAGCCTTCCAGTACCTAAAGGGAAGAGCTCGAGAAAGGCTTTTCACAAGGCCACGTAGTCATAGGACAAAGAGAAATGGCCTTAAGCTGAAAGAGGGCAGGTCTAGATCGATAATAGGAAGACATTCTTTACTGTGAGAGTGGTAAGGCACCAGAGTAAGTTGTCCAGACAGGCAGTGGACTCCCCATCCCTGGAGGTGCACAAGACCAGTCTGGATAGGGCTTTGAGAAACCTGGAGTAGTGGAAAGTGTTCCTCTACATGGCATGGGGGTTTGAAACTAGATGTTCTTTAAGGTCCCTTCCAACCTAAATCATTCTATGATTCTATTCATGCTTTCAGCTAAAGACAGCTGAAGGGTTATGGTAGGATTGTAGCTGGTTTAGTAGACAATAGACATTTCTACAACATTTACCTAATGATTTTCACGAAGCATATTGCTAGTATGTTTGGACTGCAGAGATAAGCTTCCAAGTTAAAGCAAGTGTAAGAGGTTTCAGTTACTATCCCATCTCAGGATGCATAAAGTGTATGTCACGCTACTCAAGAAATGATGCATTAAGAGTTCTCTAAGTATGTTACCTTCACTTACAAATATTCCCCAAACAACTAGCAGTTCAGAATTGATCAACTGTGCATGGGCTGTTTTATTTGGGCTGCAGAAATAAAATACTGCTACTACAATAAGTGTGGTCCTGAGCTCTTCTGAAACACAGGCCAGCCATCCTCATATTTAATTGTTGACTTTGCTATTAAACTTTAACTTTTTTGTTTTTCCTAATTATTTTTTTCCATTCCTTAGTACTAAATATTTGTTCATGCTTTTCAGCTTCCCATCACCAATGTTTCTTGGAATTGGACAGGTATGTTCACAAGTAAAGCATAATAAAAGTATTCATTATTTTGTAAGTTAAACTAATGATAATAGAGGTAGATTTTAGGGGGCAAAATCACAGTTATAGTGAGCTGCTTGTTTTCTGGCTTAGATACACTATAAGGAACTGTAATTTGTTTCATCAAAAACAGGCAACTTTGAGCTTGAGTCAAAATTATTGCCCGTAGAGAGTCATGTAAAAGACTGGAATGCTATTTATTTCTCCTTGTAAAGTTCAGTAATTAAGGGATCTGGCCTTCAAAACTGTCCAGCTTTGTTCTAGCAAGTGCATATGTTCTATGAGAGTCCTTGAACATTTGTGGACTACATGCAGAGATATTGCTTCTGTTTGTAGCCAAACCATGTATTTCCTCATAAATCTCTCCCCGTTTCCCAGCAGTATTCCAGTAGGACCAGTGCAGAATTTTGATTCTTTGTTGCTTTATTTGCCCATGGGTAAGTTGCAGTATTGCAGCAGAAATGTTTTTCATTATTTTTGTTGTTAGGAGGCATCATAGTAAAACCAAAGTTCAAATGCTTGTGGACTATGTCCATAAAGAGGAATGCGTCACTGCAGAGGGATGACTGATAAAGATTGAGCCTTGAAGCAGGTGTTGTTTAAGCAAATACATTTTATAGAGAATTTGCTTTCTGCCAAGGTTGCACACCAGGGGGTAGTGAGGAAGAATTGAAAACCGGGTACCACAAGTCTGACATCTCTGCTGTTGGGTGCTAAAGAGAGTAAAATATCTTGTAAAGACTTTGTGATGTGAGAGAGTTTTACACATCCATACAGCTCAAGGAACTGCAGATCATGTTTCAGTGAAAGACTGGAAAATGTGGCAATAATTCATGTGATGATGCAGCTTTTTTCTTCTCAGCACCTAGGACTTAATGGTATTTCCTTTTTTTTTTTTGTTGACTGATCCTTCCAAGATTTCCCTGAACACTTTATAAAGTACGTATGATATAGTATAATTTAGTCTGCAGAACATGACTCCACCTCATTCTCTAGATAGTCGATTACTGTATTTTTGTATTAGGAAAATTTGACCCTCCTTTTTTGACTCCCTGGGGACAGCATTAACATCTGTGATGTATGATTGCTCAGATATTCTTCTTAATTCTGTCTGCAGCTTTACTGTTTCTTCCTCGTGTTGTCAACAGACTGATCAATGCCCAACCTCCATCTTGCATTACCACAAAAAAAGCTTTAGGAGTGATTCTGCAGACTAAACAAAAACTCGCTGAGTAAAAATTTCATGGTTTATCTGGAATTGTGTCCTATTTTATTTTCTCAGCCTGCATTGTTTCACAGAGTGCCACTAATTTTCTTCAGGATAGTAAAGTATATGTGTGTATTTTACTTTTAAATAAATAGCTGGAAAAATTGATAAGAGTAAAATTATTTCAATTTGTTAATTGCATTCTGTGCTGTTCTTTTAGAGAAATACATAAAACCTAGCATTTGTCAAATTCATATAAAGATTTTTTTCTTTGAAGCAGTTTTTTCATTCATACATTACAATTTTGCTTTTACATGACTTCTCATTTTTTTCTTTTTGTTTAGATGGCAGCCACTATACTTATCTTGTATGTGTCAAAACTAAATAGGATTGTTCACTTCCCTGATTTTGACAAAAGTATACCTGTGAAGGTAAGGATTACATGTGTCCTGGTATTAATAAGAGTTACTTCTTATAGTACCATTCTTTCTTACAGAGACAAGAAAAACATTTGCATTTCTTTTCCAAATGGGATTATTTGTATCATTGTTTCATTTAAAAATGGATTTGATAATTTTAATTTCTCTGCAATATTCTAGTGTGTTTGGGCTGTAGAGATAAACTCTGTTTGCAGAGAAATCTGGTGCCATTTTGTTATGCAGCACATGGGAAGGGTGCTTTACCTTCATGCAGCTGGATGAACTCTTTCATATTCCTGAAGTGTTTTTCTGGATGTAGCTCTTTGTGGGATCAATGGGAGATAGGTTTGTGAAAGACTTTTGAACATGCTTGAAGGGAGAAAGGCTGTTTAGAAATATGAATGGAGCATGTAATAAAATAATAGAAAAATAATATGATAGATGAGAAACCGGAACAACAGTTGATTCCCAGTAAAAGATTTATGTTCCATAGGAGGGGCTAAAATAATGCCCAATGAAATGGGCATTGAAAATGAAAGTGCTGTAGGTAGCGACTACCTGCATCATACAGACCTTAAATGTGTCTGGTCTAAAGAGGCAGGACAGAGCAAATGCAAGAGGGTCTCCTCTTACCTCAGTTTGGGAGCTAGATGTGAAATGACTACAGCAATGATCCTTGAAGATTTTTGCATCTGTACAATGTTGCTGGAGTGTTTCTTTGATGCATTAGCCTGTGATTTTATGTCTTGTTGCAGGGTATCGGTAGTGTTTGCTCCAGGAGACAGGGAGAGTTCCCAGCCCTGCTGCGGGGCTCAGATATTATAGCTTTTCAGGGCAGCATCTTTACTGCAGAATCTCGTCTTACTATCAGTATGTGGTTTACAATGGATGTCTCAGATACATGTTTATTCTTAATGCATGTTGAAATCATTGGCATTTCTACATGTACAAGTCTTGGAGGAAAGTCTGTGGTATTATTCATAAAATGGACAATCCTTCTTTATTCCAGATAAGAAAGGTTTCCCAGTAGGTAGCTTTGAGTTCCGCTTATAAACAACTTACTGAGATCTTGAGAAATTTCTTCCCTCCACCCCCCCAGTCCCACTGTGCTCCCTCTCTGCTGTTGTCTTCACTTTAACTTAAGTACAAAGGCATTAAAAAAATACAGTACCAATTTTCTTAATCGTAGTAATATCTGTTGTTTTGGAAGACTTCACTGGATAGGCTGGGAGCAGTCAGCATTTTAGCACCCTGGACTTGCATACTGCTTGTAGTGCTGGATTGCTCATTGTTGATTTCTCTACTTTTTATGGTTAACTCCTTATCCTTTTGTCAACTTTTGCTTTGACACTAAGATAATCATTACTTTTCACTCCTGAACTAGTTTATGTCTTCAGTGCTTTCAGCTAGAGTTTTAAAGTAGTGAAATGCTTATTTTAGTGATGAAGCTTTGAAGATCCTGACCCTTTTTAAGTAAATGATTCACTGATCTCTGCTGTTGTGCTGGATGTTGTAATTTTGTCTTTACAATGGAACAAATTTCAGAGGAAAGATAATATAATGTCTGCTGTTTTCAGCCTATATATTAAATGAACCAAAATGTTCTAAATAAAAATCTGCAGATGGGACAGTGCATTACAAAATTTTTGCAAACTTATGTCAACAGGCTGAATATTTATTGTTACTTATACTCCTGCATTCTTTTCTTTCTTCCTGTTTACTTTTACTGTGACTTTCACTTAAAAGTTAACTTCGGTTGACTATCAGCTAACTTTCACTTCACCTTTCTTCTCTCTTGCTGTGAAAGAAATGCAGAATTTTTAACATAGATGAAGTACACCCCACTCCTCTGAATGCTTTTCCAGAAGACAAAGTTTTAAGAATGCATAACCTTCGACAAAGGCAGTGTCCCCTGAAGCGTCCCTGTGACACGAACAAGAGCTACTGTTACACATTAGGACAGAGGTTCTGTTATGTCTTCTGCCATTTCAGCCTCTCTTTACTGATAGTGATTAGGACCAAATGTACACACTGCCTTTGTCCCCATTGATTATTTTGGTTGGTTTAAATCTTCTGCAAATTCCAACCTTACCCATTCAGTGATACTGTAATTTTTTCTGTAACAGGAAAATTAATGGCTTTGAATTGCAGCTGATTCTTGTAGGGATCCATGGCTTCTTGTACATTTTCTTAAGTCTCTGAAGTTCTGTTATTGTTTCTCTGTATTGTGTTGTGGACCATATGTTTCTGTGCAAGTCAGTCTCTTTGCTAGAAGCAAAGTTTAATTTACTCATAAATACTTACCTTTCCTTTCTAGTATCTCACATAGCATAATTTTTTGGTTGGATCTAAAATGTTGCAACTTCCAGCTGTACTAATATATGTGAAGTACACAGAGATGCATAGCATACTTATAGTTTATTAATTTTTTTACTCCACCTCTTCACTTGCTTATTTAGCTACTGTTTTTAATATTACTTTTATAGCTAAAATTAAATGTTAAAATGGGTATTAATCTGATGATTATAGTAACTAGAATAAAACCGATTAACATTTACTCTAAATGGATTCCAAGTCTTATTAGTGGTAGACTGCAACTCTTTTAATGACATCAGTGAAGCTGTGGTCACTACCAGTCACATAAATGGGAGCTGCAGATGAGTTAGCAATATAGTTACAATTTTTCCTCTTAAAAAACCCCTCTTTCTTACTAAAAGTACATCTGATATTACAGGTATCAAATTCTGTCAAATAAAGTTTCTCAACAGTACTTCTAAACATAATAATCTGAGTTATGCTTTTAATTTTATCACAGTTGTTTCCTCTGCCTCTGATTTATGTTGGAAACCACTTAAGTGGATTATCAAGTACCAGCAAACTCAGGTACAGTAAATAGAAGTTATAAGTAGACTGTTTGGATTTTACCCTTTTCTCTTGTGGGGTAAAGAAGAAAGACTAAAGAAGAGCGTTGTCTAGAGTCTTAAATTCATGTGGTGTCTGTCTGCCTGTCTACCTAAGCCTCTGGTAGTGTTATGGAATTTTTACCCAAACATTTGATCTGTTTCCAACTTGTCTGCTTCCTTTAAGGAGAGCTTAGCCAGGCCTGAACTGACATATCACTATACTCCTATTTGACCATGAAAGTGCTTTCATTTTAGCTTCATGCCTAAGCATCCAGCTTTTCCTGAGTGTCCTAACCAGAAAGTTGGAAAACTGTAAGATATTTCTGAAGAAAGAAGCATCAGGAAAATATTTGTACCACAATGTAGTGGCAGGTATTTAGGAATCACCAAGAGATGAAAAAATTGCTGTGTAGTAGGGTGGTGGTGGTGGCCGAGCGCTGCTGAGCACCAAAAGCAGGTTGTCAGGGAGCACTGCTGAACGGTGCCTTGACTCCTGTGTGCCTGTAATCGTAGACCCATGAGAGTTGTTTCCATGGTAGTGCTAAAAAGGTGTAAGTAATGTAGACATGTGCTGTAATAGAATGAATAACTGTATGTTCTGTGGGAGAGGAGCACAGAAGCATGATGGCTGCACCAGCACTGGAGGATACAGCACTGCCATTGTGGTTTTTTTATGTCATTGCAGGCTCCTGAAGGTTTGGTACTAAGCTAAACCAAAACAGAATTTTGCAGATATGTGTGCATTTTGTAACTATGAGAGAGATGCTAGGAAAGAAAAATAGTATCACAGAATCATAGAACTGTCAAGGTTAGAAAAGACCTTTAAAACCATCCAGTCCAACCATCAACCCAGCACTACCACTGTAACCCTGGACCAGTGAACTCATCACGCTGTGCCAGATCCAAACACCCTCAGGGATGGTGACTCCCTGGACAGCCCACTCTAATGCCTGACCACTGTTAGTGACTGACCCTGACAGTGACTATTTTTTTCTAATATCTAGTTTGAATCTCCCCTGTCTCAGCTGAAGGCCATTTGCTCTGGTGCTCTCACTGCAGCACAGTAGAAGAGACCTGCCCTCACCTCACTACACCCTTCTTTCAGGGAGTTGTAGAGAATGATGAGTGATGAGGTCCCCCAATATATTACTTTTAATTTGTTTACATTTCATTTTATTTGTCGAATTAATGTTCTGTTGCTATGAACACTAGATGCCTGATTCTGCAACTCTTTGTTGAATGTGTTCACTATTTCCATTGAAATAGACATAAAGACTTAGGCAGTACTGTCCCTAGTAGCACTTCAACCATTGTGAATATAAAAGTAATTTCAAAACGATAAAAGTTGGCTTTTTGTTTCCCTTTACTCTGACTTTAAATTTAAATGTTTAATAGGGTTTATAAATGCCCCTTCTCCCTCTCCTGTGGCGAGTGTACCTCTTTTAGATTTACTAGTTGTAACTAATTTTTATAACAGAAACTTAAAAATGCCTGCAGTGTTTCTACCATTAGCATTTTGTTACATTGAATTTTGTTGCAGTATATGACACTTGTTTACATTATGGAATTCTTCAGCTTGTTTGGGTTGTCTGGAAGGTGTAGATGATCCTATGCATAAATTCAAAATGTCTGTTGTAAAGTTGTTAAACGTTCTGTTCGGAATTGTATCATTTATTAATGCAATTGTTAATAGTTATCTTAAGCAGGGGATTAATTGGTCCATATGGCCATGCTGTCACATTTCCAAAGTGTCAGATGAAAATGTTTTCTCACCCAGAAAGGTTTCCAGCTGCATTACTTCATGAAGATCATGTTTAAACATTGCTCAAAAGTAGCAGTTTGGTAGTTGCAGCTGGCCCTACCTTTCATGTTTCTTGTGTTTCCTCTAATTTTTTGGTCATGGATTTATTTTACTTTTTTCAAAGTACAGCTTGTTTACTGAGCATGTTTTCTTTGTATTTTATTTCTGTTACACGTTTTCAGAGACAGGTTTATTGTCTCTTCTCTTAAGTTTACAATAGGAATGTTTTTTATTTAACTCTGCCTGTGAATTTTGCAGAATTATTTCATAAGGGTTATGCTAGGTAGAAAATACCTATTATATTCCATTTCAGTAATGCAGAGCGACCTTCAGAACATAGCCAGTTGCACTGGTTTACAAATTGGCAAAGCTTGTTATCCTTCAATGATTTGGTTGTCTAATGTGCATCTAATGTCAGACTGACATTTTATATATGTGCTAAGTGACTTGGTATTTGTTTTGGTTTCTTATTGCTGGACTAAATGTTCCATCCCCTGGTTAGTAAAATAAGAATTAGAATATAAGAATGCTGTTAATCTGATACTATGTTTGGATTTTATTTTGTTTTTTTGACAGTTTGCCGATGTTTACAGTGCTCAGGAAGTTTACCATTCCACTTACTTTACTGCTGGAAATCATCATACTTGGGTGATCCTTTTTGTTTGTTTTTTGTTTCTTTTTTTCATTTAAGATACCTTTATTTTAGATCATATCAAATGGATTACTTGTGTCATCTCATCAGAATATTGAATGAGTGATTTTTACTTACAAATAGAGAGAAGCAAAGAAAGTGATTTTATGTAGCTTTTTTGAAAGCCTGGATATATACATTTTAGTGAACAGAGGAAAAAAAATCAGCCTGGCTCCATTTTCGCTAGAAAAATTCATTCTCTAGACAGTTGCATGGGTTTCAGGTCAGTAGACACAGCTCAGACACTTTCAGTGGTTATGTTTGTGTTTTGTCTTGGAGGCTCCTAAACTACAAACTGCTTCAAACAGACAGATCCTTATGTCTCCAAACAGTGCTGATAGCATGGCAGTCTGCTTATGTAGAGTAGCTGTCTGGGTCAAGTCTGAAAACATACCAGGTTAATGAAGCAAAAGAGTATCTACCAGCTGTTAAATCAGAGAATTCCTTACTTACAGACACCCATGTTATTTTTCATGAAAAATTAAGAAGGATATGCTCTCTGCTCAGGATCTCTAGTTTCAATTGTACTGAGTTGGAGGAACTGGAGTAAAAATACATCATACTTTGTCTAGAACTTCACTGTTCTATCCACATGGCTGGTGCTGGACTCACAAGATGAACTCACAAGGAGAAAACCAGCTTACTGAAGCTGAACCCAGGCAACACAAGAGCGATGGTTGGGGAAAAGCTTTCAAAAAGCCCCCAAGTAAACTGTCATCTCCTTTTGGCTAAAGCAGCATTTAGTTGATCAATGTGATTCATATTTGGGGATGCTCTGGAATTCTTTTTTAGTTCTAAGTTCTCCCAGTGAAAGCAAAACTTGCTGTCTTCTGTTGGCCTGAAGACTCGTGCAGGGAAGTGAAAAAAAATGTGAGTCAGTGAGATCATCATATGTGCTCAGCTGGAGAACAGCAGTGTGGGCTATGAGTGCAAACAACCTCCTTACCGAAGGAAAGCTTGGGAGCAGGATGCTGTATTGGTACAGACTGACACAGTGTATTTCCTCAGGGCTGAAAAAGGAAGGACTCTAGAGAGTCTGTGCAGGCTTATGTCAGGATTTTCGAAACAGTCGAGGTTTGGGTTGTTACTCTTGAGAGTCATTATGATCACAGCCTAATTTATCTAGCATCTGCTCAGTGCTTTATTGTTGGAACAGTGGTCCACAGATGTGTTCCTTTATATACACGATTTCTCCAAAAGCATTTCTTCAAGAGCGTTGTACATTTTGTTTTGATGGATCTTCTCTCTCAGTCTGTCTTGACAGAATAAGGACCAGGGGAGTATCTGTAAGGCATAATGCAGTATGGTGCGAAAAAATGAGTACTTAAGATACTTCCAAATAAAATAGTGTAGATATAAAATCCAGAATAGTTTTACAGTATGCTTTTCACTACTCTATGGCAGCACTGATGTGGTAGTGAAGAATGTCATAAGCTCCATGTTTTCCCTTTCAAGTACGATATTTCAGTTTGAGTTCAAAATAAGTATCTATTTGAAAATAATCCAGACAGTATGGCATCTTCCTCAACAAAGGTGATATGAAAAACTGCATGAGAGATGTACAGTGATTTTCCTTTATTGGACTGCTGGAAGACACTGAAATATGTCTATCATGAATATCAATACACATTAAATTAGTCTGGTTCAGTGCTGTTACTTTAAACCTTTAATCTTTACTTTTATACTTGTCTAGTAACAGGGTGCTCACAGTGCTTTTTCAATCCCCATTCTCAGGGCCAAGGTCTGACAGCGTGGCACATGGGCAATCACGTTGTTTCTGTAGAGTTATCAAGACTTTGCCCTCCTGTGAAATGTTCTGTGATTATTAATTGCTTTGAAACTTTTCAGGCAGACAGCCATTTAACCTCAGCTTCAAATAATGAAAATGTGAACTGTTTTAATTTTTGCCTACAGGAAGCGGTACCCACTGAATATTATAGTCAGCGTATTTGCCATCATTCTTGGGGCTTTCATAGCCGCTGGGTAAGGTTTTAATTTTCTATACAAAGCCATGTTATGAGGGGAGGGACAGCAGGAGGATTTTTTTCTTGTTTAGTTCCAAGTAAACCTAAGGTGAGATCAGTTACTCTGGATAAAGTTGATTTGGAAAATCTCTCTAGTGACATCATTGGGAGGTGCGGGTATACAAAGGGAAAAATCTAATTCCTGCTGGCAGTCTTTGGGCGTGTCTTTTTCCACCTCTAGGTTTTCCATGTTTGCAGGATAGTAAGTGAAGCAAGTTAGAACTGTGTGAGGAATGTTGCTTTTATTTCATGGTAACAGTGTATTTTAATAATCTTGGAAAAGTATATTCTTGTTCTGGAGAGAAAGACTGATATTTTGGTTGTCAAATATGGAGTTAGGCATTGTCTATTTTTTCAATCACAAGAAGCCCAGCTTTTCTTTTTAATTAGTTCCATTGTGAGATAAAATTCACAAAGCACTTGTATGCTGTTGTCCTCTGTTTCCTGTTTGAACATACCTTTACCTAACTGGAAAGGTAATGTTTTGTTTGTTTGTTTCCTGGCTTTGCTATGAACAAGGGTGAATAATTTCCATGTGATGTGACACAGCTAGAGCCATGTCCTATTAAATGAATTAGTCTGTATCTATGAGGTAACTAGTCAAAACAGAAAATATGACAATATGTCTGGTGTGACTGTAAAAACCACTTAGATTTTATTCCCTAGCTGCTTTTTGTATTAAAAGAAATAGGTAAGTATATTCAGTTATAATTGTACTGGTTGTCAGGGTTGCAATGGGTGGAATTCTTCTCTGAATGAAAACTGAACATTTACTGCCATTTTCACACTGAGTACTAGGAACTCTCTGATGTCTCATTTGTGATGGTCCTGTGACTTGAGAAATGTAAAGTACTTTGACTTTCAAAGAAGACTTGGAGCAAAACCTGTGACTGGCTAGAGTTCACAGGATTTGCATATCCTCATTTACAATATTCATGTAGGTAAGCAAGGTAATGCAATGCATTGCATATTTTTTGCTTATTTACAATATAGTATTTCTTTCCCAGGTCTGATCTGTCTTTTAATCTGGAGGGCTACATCTTTGTGTTGCTAAATGATATCTTCACAGCAGCAAATGGAGTTTATACGAAGCAGAAAATCGATCCAAAGGTAACTGTGGGGTTATTAGATTGAATTTATCATTATGACAATATGATAACAGTGGGCTACTTATTATATGACTTTTATGTACTTAGCATTATGAACTAATATATAACTTTGTTTACTTCCACATTTCAGTTGACATATGCATTCTTAATACAGAACAGCCTGGGGAAAAGATTATTATTTGTATCTCTGGCCAGGCTTTGGTAAACAGTGCATTTTCTTTTCTCCCAAGTCTTCACTAAAAAAAATAAAATAAATGCAAAGCATAAGCAAATAATTTACCTCTAAATTTGATACATATTTATATAAGGAGGATGTCTTTTTGACTACAAACACACATTATGTGAGGTTTATGTAACATAAATAGAGAACTGTCCAGCCTGAGTCATAACCACAGTAACTGTAGTGTTTTTTGGTTATCCAAAAGCAAGTCTGCAGCAAAGGCAGGTATGCCAAGTAATTAGGTGACATCTTGATACATATTACTTATGTAAATGTTGGGCAGGCTGCTCTTTAAATGCAGTGCCATGAAACATACCAAGCCATAGCAACGAGTAGTCTTGGATAAAGGTTTGGTCTCTCCATGGTTCACTCTGTACAGCAGAATATATGTCTTTTAATAATCTTAGATACCACGTTGATTCCAGACTGCATTTTTATTTATGAGCAGCACTTAGCAGCCTCAGAATTTTCTGCAAAATACAGGATAAGAGATAGGCTGGAGAGATTTGCTAAATAGCATGGCTAAATCTGGAGGAAGGGAAGGCTATTTTTTCATTCTCCTAATCTTCTGCCTTGATGTCAAGCAAGTTAACCCATAGGATATATGGCAGCCCTCAAGGTGCATAAAGTTACATCAATTACCAGTGATTACAGAGCTCCAACTACAAGTCAGACTTCATACATTTTCCTGTTACGTGTTTTCATGGTTGATTTGCAGTAGAAGGACTGGGTAATTCCTTGGCCAGGCAGAGACTTACATGAAGTCAACACAAAGCACTTTTAGACCAGTGCTTCTGGAAGTTCCTGGTGTTGTATAGAAAGTGCCCAAGGTGTAATAGAGCAGTAATACTCTGCTGAGTGCACAAAGTGATTGAAGTGGAAATTCAGCTTAGTACGAAACACTGAATCCAAGGATTGCAAGGTTGTATTATAAATTGAGATGTATTATATTCTGTTTACTCACTGACAGTAATGTCAGAAGAATTGCCAGAGTAATATGTAGTATTTTGCTCCCAAATGGCTTTTAATGCCTAACACCATATTTCATTTTTCACAGGAGTTGGGAAAATATGGTGTCCTGTTCTATAATGCTTGTTTCATGGTGATTCCAACAGTTATTATTAGCTTTTCTACTGGAGACTTTCAGCAGGTAAGTAGCAGTATTGCATATCTCAGGCTAATAATGTTATTTGGTTCAGGTTTCATTTGGGGAGTGGCTGGGGCTTTTTTTTGTATCTGAAGAGGTAATCCTACCTCTATGTTAGTGATTAGTATCTGAAAAGTGTGAGTTGGACTTGCCCTTCACAGGTAAGAACTTGTGATTAGTCACTTAAGGGGAAGCTGAATTTGTGTGACAATCCTTATTCAAGTCTTTGTCTATGAACTAACATATGACTGGGGGCTCCCAGCTAGAGCAATTGGTTGAGAATCCAGCTGCACTGTGTGATTTGGCACATGCTCTAAAATGAGATTGCAAGTATACAGACAATTTCCAGTCCTTCTCTCATTCTGATGTCCTGGACAGATTTCTGTTTAGTCTCAGTCTAGTTTGGCATTTTGCATTTTGCGTTCTCATAGAATGAGAGCAAGACTCTCCCCAGGTAATCCTAATACGGTATCCATAGGCAGTATGTCCTGATACATTATGATACATAAAGTGTCAGAGCAGAAGGTTTTCCTGGCTCCTTCGCAGACTTGCTGAGGTGCCTTTTTCTTAACAGTAAAATGAGTCTAGTTACTCATATTCCTTTCTAGAAATGTTTGGCATTTGCCACTGAAAACTCCTTGGAGGGTGTAATAAATCGTTGCAATGTTCTTTGTTGTACGTTGTTGTGCCTTGAAGTCATGTGATTTTGCCATTGTGTTCTTAGAATCCTGCTTTAAGCAGAAAAATTATGATCCCCTGAAAGTGGTGGAATTAGGTCTGCTGTGAATGTGAAATCTCTTTATGACATTAGTCCAGCATGACTTTGTGCCAGTTTAGGCAAATGCAGCAGCTGCCCATCTTGGAAAAGGGGCCCAAGTTTGTATAGCTGAAGGTTTCAACTGCTTTTCCAGCACACAGGGTTGGAGACATTTTGGGAGACCTGGTCACAGAAGTTTACCTTGTTGCTAGATTTACTTCATGGGAAAAATGAAGAGTGTGTTGTGCCCACTGGCTGATTTGCTGCAAACAACTTAATGCCCAATTACCTGAAAAGAATAAGTATTTATTAGAGAAATACGTTGTGCTTGCTGTGCATCACACTGGTTTGGTCACTTAATAATAGAAGTCCTATTAAATGATGCAGATAACTAGTGTCAGTGTGACACACAGAAATCAAATCACAGAGAAAACAGAGAAAATGGAAAAATACCGATGACAAGTCAGTAAATGATTGTAGATAACCCTTGTACTGAGCAGATTTTCAGGCCAGTTTTTACCCTGGCAGAGCATCTTGTCTTGACCTGTCACAACATGTATTTTGCTATGAAGTCAAAATATTAGTACCACATCTGTATGATAGGGCCATGCTTCTGGTCCCCTAACTAGTTCTGTAATCTTGTAGAGATTGCCATTTGTAAGTGAATGTCTCAGTTACTCCTGGGATTTCTCCTTCACCAGCTGACTCACTGTGAGGACAGAAAACCCTGATGCCATGTAAGAGGAAGGAAGTCCCAGAATGGTTCTCTGTTATACTCTGCAGTTTTTTGTTGTACACCAGCAAAACTGCAGCAGGGCAGAGCTGCTCAAGATCCCTCTTACCTATTACCTCACGTGGTGGAGGCTCAGCTGGCTGCAGCTCAGCTTGGACTAATGGCCTTTATTCTGTTTCTCAGGGATGTGTTCAGCCTTAGCTGAATTCAGTGCTTATGCAGCTAAACTAACCAGATTAAAATGAGGCAAATCCGGGAGTTGCTAGAGATGGAGAAGAATCTGTGATGTATTTCTTAGTGACTGTTTCTCTGGCACTGTGTGTTTGTTTGCTGCACTTCACTTGGGAGGAGACTTCAAAGTGGTGATTGAGCCTTTTCATTGTCCTGTGTTGTTGAGAGACCTTAGTAATGCTCAAAATTGCAGGCTTGGTCCTTGAAAGCTGCTCATGAACAAATCTGTGGTGTAGAATAGATTTAGAGGAAATTATTTATGTATTTGCTGTTTCTGTCTGTCTCATATCAACACTATTTATTATGTGTTATTATTCACAGTGTAAGCATCTGTCAGTAAATATCAAACCACAGTTTTCTGTATTGCATATATGTTCATTGCTTACAGTGTGCACTTGTGTATCTGCACTGCTCTACATGTTACATGTGTCTAGGTATCATGGGTGCTCTCATCCTGTTGTCTCTCAAGTTAGATGCATTAAACTCTTTCCAGTAGTAATATAAATGGTTCATAATTTTGGTATGAATTAAACATATTTTGTGAATTTACGTATTTTCATATAAAGTACATTTTATATGTGTTTACAATTGATTATATAGCACATAATTCTCTCTCTCTCTTTTTTTTTTGATAGGCAACACATTTCCAGCACTGGACAAATTTTTTATTTGTCTTTCAATTTATTCTTTCCTGCTTGTTGGGGTAAGGACACGGGGGAATCAAGCAGGATGTTTTCATGACAGTGTTTCAAATTGCAAATCTCAAATGTAAGACTCACTAATAAGTTATGTTAAAGTTCAAAGAAAATGTTTTTTCCCCAGGGTTATGTCTTGACTTTTAATTATTTCTAATGCTGTAAATAACAGTTCAGTGCTATCTGTGTTTTTGACCTCACAGTACAGTGCTGAACAACATGACATTTAGCTCTGTGCTTTCTGTACTGTCTCTTCTGTCTGTCTCTTACAGTCATCTGACTTTTTTGCAGTTAATAGCATGTAAGTCCTTGAGTATAGGAACTGTTTCAGTGTGTTTATCCTTTAAAGCAGCTGGAAAAATGTGGGAGACTTAAAAGTAGTGAAACAATGCTTTGTTCCTGTTGAAACTGCAGAGTCAAAGGAAGAATGAGTTGCATCCTGTTCTTCTCTTCTACATGTCCCAACCAAGGGGTCAAACAAACTTCAAATACTGACATATAAAAAGCACAGAGGAAAGGGAAGACTGCTAGAGCTCAAGTAGCACATTATAACATATATTGTTAATATTCTCTATGTGCACATCATTAACTTAAAATAGAGATTCACAGAAATTCTTCTTTGAGGGTTCAAAACAGGTGGAATTATAGATCCCAGGAAAATACTGATCCAGAAAATGTTGAATATCTCAAAGTGTTGCTAAACTTTTGAGCTCCCTGGGAGGAATTTATAAAATTTTCTCCTTTATTTAGGTTTCTCTTGATGTATTCTACTGTCCTGTGCAGTCATTACAACTCTGCGCTCACAACAACAGTAGTTGGTGCCATCAAGGTGAGTTATGGAGTAGAAAAGAGAAATAAAAGTACTCAGATAGAAAGGGTAGATCGTTGGCTCAGCAGTGATCTTGATTATACTTTGAGATGGAAACTCAAAATAAGGGCTAATACTCAGACACTGCTTATGCCAAGCAAGGTCACTCTGCAAAGTGCCCCTGTTCTCTTGGATTGAAGGTCAGGTATGGTCCAGAAAGCATTCTTAGTATTGATCTATTTTTTTTTCTCCTACAAGAGAAACTCAAACCACTTTAATTAAAATATGTACATTTAGCCACATTTCATCAGGTACCGCCTCTGTTTATTAGGTTATTGTGTGTTAGTCAAGATGCCCTGATGCAAATCCAGGTGAACTGATAGGGACTAACCTGCTTTTACTTCGGCTAAACTAATTTCCCTTATAGCTGATACATAGGGCTTTCATAGGTACAGGATAATGACTAAGCTGAAGTACAGAGTGTGCTTCATGGTTAAGCGCCTCAGCTTCTGTTTGAGAACTTGTGTTGTAGCTGAACGGACTATTTCATTTTGGTTTGTACAAATTCTGGTCAATTTGATCAACACCAAAACACGTATGCCTTAAAAACTGAACCCAGTGTCCTTACAGTCTGTTTTCTTTAACCCAGTTTAATCTGAAACCGTGCATCTTTGTATTGATGAGGACTGCATGTCTGGGAACATCCCTTACTGCCTATGCACTTTTTTTGTAGGCCAGTTTGGAGAGAAACATAGAGCTGTAAAGCTGAAAGCTTTAGTAAAAGATAAAACTTATGCAGCTGTGGGCAAAACACTTTCAGAATTCAAACTTAGCTTAGGCACAGGAATAACAGTCCTGAAAGTGCTCCCTTCCATGACTAGGGAAAACAATACCTTCAGCATAACAAAACCGGCAAAAGGAGGATGGTACTTCTCTTTCTACATTTTCTTTCTTTTTTGAAAGCTGCAAGATTAATCTAGTAGTTTTCAGTCTGTAGCCCTGAAAGTGGTCTTTTAAATTTTATATGTCTGCACCAAATCATTAAGTCAGAGCAAGACTGTTTCTATTTTCTAAGCTGTAATAGTCTTTGACACTCTCTGAGCAGCTTTAAAGTTGAGAAGCAGTTTATGATGCAGCGGTTTCCAGTAGAGAAAGCAGAGACTGATGTCACTGTCCAGGCTAGCTGCTAAAACATTTGAAAGCAACAAAGTAAACTTCTACACACTTCTACAGCTTTCTGTCTTCTTTAGGTGATAATTTTTCCAAAACTTGATGGGGGTGTGTGAGAGGTAGAATCTTTAACTTTAAACTGTGCATGCCTTGAACCTGTACCAAGTGATTTCAGTGCACATTTGGTTGGAAAAGTAAGCAGATAACTCTCTTAAGGTAATAATAAAGTAATTTTACTGCAATTTTAAGGCATCCTTTTTATGCTGGGGAACCCAAACCCCGCTTTGGATTCCAAAGATGATAAAGAAATAAATTTCAAAAGGTGACCTTAGCTCCATTTTACCTAACATCAAATAGCTAATTTTTTTTTCCAGAAAGTCACTCGTCGCTCTCGGTGCATTGTAGGCATTTAGAAGACATACTGATTTTATTATTCTTTTCATTGCTACAGTATCCATAAGGCTGACATCCCGTTAAATTAATTTAGAGGCTGATTTTAGAGTGGTCAGCAACACAGTATAGCTATTTCGTTAGAAAAGTGAATTAGTTGATATAACTCGTATTCATGGAGATGAAGTCTGACTCAAATAAATGCATGACTTTTTTTCCTTTCAGAATATATCCATTGCTTACATTGGAATGTTGATTGGTGGAGATTACATATTCTCCATGTTAAACTTTGTAGGGCTAAATATTTGGTAAGTGAAACTTGAATAGCTTTTATTTATTAAAGCTGAAAATTTCTTAGTGGGCTCTAGTTTTATGTTTCATTTGATTTTACTCATTTGGGTGATGCTGTTTTGAAACTACTGGCCTGAAGAAGCACTGCCTCAGGATGTAACGTTCGTTACAGTTAGTTATGTCTTTTCATGTCTGTTTTCAGGTATTAAATCTGACAGTGATAGGGCCTAATTGTGGAAATATGCCTGCAGTTTTACTGTGTGGAATTGAATTGGTTCTTTTCTATTTTGTTGTGAGCAGCAGTTCTGAGCTGCAAGGCTTCCAAGTAAAAGCCAAGTGTGCTATGGGAAGCGAGAACACTGACTGAGTGAGTTGTGCCCAGTGAATATAAGTTCTGAGTTGTTACTTTCTGTTCTTGGATGATCTGTTACATCTGTGTGTATGAATCTGTGTGAGCAACTGGTAATTGATCTTCTTCTGCTCAGGGCTGCTTTCTCAGATGGATTGCATAGCTCTGAGGCACTCCTAGTTTATGATAACTAGTGTTCTTTAGCCCTTTGGAAGAAAAGGTTTGTACCTATAGAATGACATCTGTAACATCAGATATCTCTGACACCACTTTTCTTTCTCTTTTATTTAGTATGGCAGGAGGACTGAGATACTCCTTTTTGACATTAAGAGGAAACAGCAAGCCTGCACAGCCTGGGGATGAAGAGAATGCACTTCCAGTGTCAAAGAGTTAGACAAAATGCCTGCCTTGAGAGAGACTGAAGATACAAGTTTGTTTAGCATTGCCAAGACCTTAAATAATTATATGCTGGAACATATTTGGAACAACAAAAAAAAATCTACCTCATTTGTTGGAGACATGCACACAATTCACTGGCTCAGAAATATTCTTGCACACCATGTTTTTTACATTTAAACTAGTTTGATTCTAGCCTTTTTTTTTACACTGCAAGCCATTTGATAGGAAGGAATGCTATGAGCAAATGTCAAATTGTAAATTTCTGCATTTACCTATACTTGGCTGCTATTTCAACAAGATCTATGAGTTCTGTTTCAGTGACTGCCTGTAGTTTCTTGAGGCAAAACTTCCTGTAAAGACCATGAGGCTTGATTCACCATTGCATTATGCCATATACAATCCTTGATATCAGTGAAGAGATGAAGATCCTAGCGGTTCAGATTGATTTCACACATGTATTTGCTCTTTGGTAAGTGATACAGAACATACGAGGCGAAGAGGATATGTGGCCCCAGATTGTTCCCTGTGTAAGTGTCAACTAAAAAATTCAGGCTATGTCCGTGTGTGTTCAGTGTACATTGTGTAGGCATTCTCTCTCTGTGTTTTTCTCATCCTCAATCACACCATGGTGTTGTGCTGCAATTGGCACTGTTGTTAAAAGTGAACCCTCATAACTTTGCAGCAGATCAAGGAGACTAGGGAAATGACAGGGGATTTTTTAATATTTAAAGATTTTGTGTGTGTTTGTCTGTCTATGAGCCAGTACCAACAAAGGTAAATCTATTTTTGTTTGGGTACAATTTTCTTTTTATATCACAGTCCCCTCTTCTGACATTTTGTCTGTAACTACCTTGCTGCAGAGAAGTGGTGCTACTATGTACAAACATAGTAGGGAAGGGGAACACAGATATGTGAAAGACCAACTTGTGTTTAAATGAGGAGAAATGGTTAGTGTCCTGTTGTGTCTTATATTACAGTAAAGGCTTATCTGGTACTAGTTTATGCTTTAAATTCTAAGCATGGAGTCATAACGAGCCTGGGGATTACTACAATAGGCACAGCTGGTACAGTGGTTAAGAGGCCCAGACTGTGATAGTCTGAGTTATCATCTGGGACAATAATGCCCTGTATCTGTATTTCCTTCTTTGAAAATACTTGATAATTCTTACCTGTATTTCTGACGATAAAGTGTTAACCTTTGAAAACATGACAGAAGCATTGAAGTGTTGGAAGACAGCAGAGTAATTAATCTTGTTGAAGTTCTTAATTCCCTGAGAGCGAGCACGAGCCAAGATTTTTGAGAACAATCAAATCAAAAGAAGATTTTGAAAGACTTTGATGTGGAAGCAGGGTGGTCTAATGACTTGTTTGATCCCCACTTGAATTAAAATACAGCTAAGAAAATCTGAAAAGCATTACTCTGTGTGTAGCACCTGAATGACCAGTCTGGATTAGATCTGAGAAATATTTGGGTAACTCACACCAGAAGCTTCAGGGAATGACTGAGCTTCCCACTGCCTGCATGGATTTGAATGGCAAGAGGAGCAGTGACTGCAGATACTAGAAGTGGCATTTAAAGGCACAGTCAAAGTGAGAAGAGAAATTTGAGCTATCCTTTTTCTCACAGTTGGCTAAGAATGTGACTTTTGTTTTCTATCTACTGAAGACCTGTGGAGGGAAAGTGTTGCTGCAAATATTTTTGAGTAACATTCTGTTTTTAAAGATTTCCTTTATGTTTAAAAATCCTTCAGTATTTTTGAGTGTATTCTTTTATAAGACTCCTCTTTCTTCAGATCATCTCTACCTCCACAGTTCCAATTACTGAACCTTAACTCTCTGTCATGAGACAAGGTATTGGAAGGTCTTCATTAATTATGAAATTAGTATGAGTGCCATTTGATTGCAATACTGATGAACACACAATGGCACCTGCTAAATAAGATGTAGTTCCCGCAAAGGAACATCTAATGTATGCATAAATTCATTAATATTTTGCTGTACCTTTTATAAATAAAAAGATACAGATTACAGTTTTAACAGGTTTTTCGTTTGCGTTGTTTTTTCTGTGCACAGACACATATAATTGTCCCAAGCACATGCACAACACANGCTGTAGTGTACTTAAAGTAGTTTCTTTAGTTCATTCTGAACCATAGTGGAAGTGATTTTATTTAATTTATTTTTCATGTAATGCTTTTGAAGTGCTTCAGTCTTAGGTTTCTCACCTGAAATACAGACCTGATAATCATAGTCTTTATGACAGTGTTGCTCAGAATAATTTAAAAAATAAATTCAGGAATAACAAAAAATAGGATTTACCTAGAAGTACTTGCAAGTGCTTGCATACTTTCACAAAGAAACTCAGCTTCAGTCACTTAATATTTTCCTCTGTATCTGAGATACTGTTGATTGCAGTAAATTTGCTGATTAAAACTCTGGAAATATGGGCTCAACCAGGCACAACTGTCATGTTAGAATTTAGGAAATTGCATGGCTGTTTCATCCACAACCTCAGTAACTGTGTCTTTCAGTTAATAAGATAGAAACTGAAAACTGATTTTTGTTAGGATACAGCTGCTTAATTTTACACAGATTTCATATTAGTGAAATTAAGGTTTTAAAAATTACAGTCATACCATTACAGATGTCAGAGTGTATTTACAAGGAAACATACAAAGAAAAATAATTACTGGACCAGAAAACAATATTGTCCTGTACATTGATCTGTTCATGCCCTAAATTTTGTGGGGATTTTTTAACAGTGACCTGGCTGTAATGAAGTGAGATTAAGTGAGGAAATGTGATCACCCGAGGAACTTTTCTATCCATTCACTGTGTAAAGTTCTTGCAGTGATTCGTTTGGAAGTCAGAGAGGCAAAAAAACTTACCTCAGACAAAAAACTTAGACTGGACTCAATGAAGAATTCTTCACATTCTTAAGTTTATTTTAATTTTATTATCTCATTATCTTGGCCTAATGTGCTCATACTAGGCCCTTGAAGTTCTGTAGACATATCTGAGATTTGTTACCAATCACAGGAAAAGAAAATGGAAGTGGAACATGGAAGTGCAGAAGAGAAGACTGGCAGGTGTGGAAATTTGTGTTTTGATTCCACCATCAAATAGAAGGGATTGTTTAAAAGTTTGGGGGCGTTAATTTAAAGGAGGTATTCAGCATTATTTTTACATGTGGGAAACAGTGAAATCTCTTCAAATTTAAAGTGTTCCTTGAATAGTGATTCTTTGTGTTGTTTGTGAGTGTTTGTAAATACTTTCATAAATGTAATATTTAAACTTTTTTTTATTATTTGACTGGGCTTACTTATGAGATAAAGCACAAGGGGAAAATTGAGA
>VWZT01008174.1:0-41995 GCA_013397055.1 Pachycephala philippinensis
TTTTTTTTTTACATGAAGCTTTTTTCAACAATAAAATCTTTCCCAGACTGTAGTTATATAATATTCAAGGTCACAGTAATCATAACAGAATCTGCCTTGCTTAGTAGGACTGTGGTCATGGAAATGAAAATGCCCCAGCAGGATTTTTTTTTGCAGGATTTTGCTGCTGCACACATAATTCATGAGACTTGATCCATGAAAGATGACGCCATTTTTAGGCCCATTGCATTGAGCTGTTTAGTATCCTAAATTTTTTAGTTGTGAGGTAGAAGTAAAAAGCCATTGGCCTTCTTCTCACAGAGCCTAAGGAAAGAAAAATATTGAAACTACAGAATTTTTTGATATTGCTGTTGCATGCACACTAAGTGGCTTTGAATCCAAAGTGTCATATGATTAAAAATCAACATGTTTATAGATGTACAGGGTCTTCCCAGAGATGTTTTATGTTGTTATTCCTTGGTTTCCCTCTCTGTCCTCCCTGCTGTCTCCTCAGCACCACAGTCCTCCATCTCTAGTTCACAGTCATCCTCACAGGAGCTATTCATGTCAGAGGAAAAGCTTTAATGTGCCTTTGGTGGTTTCACTGTGGGTGGAGGAATGGTGACCCAGGGGGAAGCTGACCAGCTGTAAAACTCGTGGCATTTTCTTCATTCATATTTTTCTGTTTCTGATATTCTTTTTCCTCTATCCCAGATGCCTGGGGATATATTTGGTCTTTGAAAATTGGGAGGCCGTATGTGATAATTTTCAGAGACTGTCAGGACAAGAAATTTGGTGCAAATTTCACTGGAAGAAGAACTTGTTGCCAAAGGGATCTCCTCTTCAAGTGTCTTCTGACATGAAAATACAACTAAGCCCTCAGTATTGAAAAGTTAATTGTAAACAAAGAGCCGTGTCCACTCACTTGCTGCTTGTGGGCTCCCCTCCATGAAGTAAACACAGGATGTGATTGCCTGGGGGCCCTGTCATCAGGGAAGCTGCACTAAGATTGGATTTGGCTTGATCTTTGTCAGGAGCTGTCTGGCACAGCTCCTTGCCAAAGGTGACTTCAGCAGACACATAGGCACTGCTGAAACACAGCCACTGCTTGATCAAACCTTTTGTTAGAGTCTTCAAGAGCAATTAGACCTGGTAATGGTCGATACAACACTTATGTGGTAAGAATTTGTGCTGCAGACATTGTTCTGTGCCCGGTCTCTGTGGGGAAGAGCAAGGAGGACTCCTCTCCTTGGTTAGTGTTATCTCTTTGGGATGAGCTGGAATAGCTTGAGTGGTTATCTCTGCAATCTGTGCTCCCACTGCCAGCATGGCAGCTGCTCCCTTCAGCACAGCCTGGAAGTCTGCTAAAAGTCTTTCATTGCTGTTTCTAGTCCAGATTAAGCCTTTGACTGCTGTAAAAATACCAGCACTTTACTAGCAGAAGTAGATGTGTGCCTGCTTGGACTGCAGTGTGACATGGAATACCAGTATCATTGCCACGTTTTCCCTGGGTAAGGATGCCTTCAAAATTTATGTGGTGGCTTCTGATCCATCTGTGGGGGCTACAACGCTTGGACTTGTGTACACTCATTGCTGTCAGCAAGATTTAAGGAAGTTTTGAGAGCTCTGCTGTGTTGCAGCCTGGATGATTTAGAAGTGCCCCCTTGAATTTCTGCAGGAAATCTGCACAGGATTAGACCCAAGTTTTAGTCAAATCAGCATTTTTCCATCAAAACATGCTCTGCTTAATCCCTCCAATGAAAATACGGAGGGAATGTGATTTCTTGTACTGCACAGGTGTGCTGGAAGTCACCTGAGATGTGGGGAGACTTCCCCATAGTGCAGCAAGGTGACAGTGCTTTATGCAGTGGATGGAAATTGCTAGAGAGTAAAAACACTGCCAGAACAAGAAATTTTGCTAACTGGTCTGTGTTGAAGTGATGCCTGACTGTGTCACCCTAGGGCCTCGGTGAGGCATTGCAAATTTCTTGAAATTCTGGGTTGAATTCTGAAAATATGGTAGTGGTGGCTACATTTGTTTGTAGTGTTCCGTGTAATTTGATGGCAATTTTAAAATTCTTTTGAGAAAGTGTTTGACATCAGTAAAAATATTCAAATCTTAACTTCAAAATAAATACAGGATCTTGTAAATGTGCACAAAGGTAAGGGCACCATAGAGTATCACAGTGAGAGACCCAAGACTGTGCCAATAGTGGTTAATTTCTGAGGATGCATTAATTTCCTTTTCCTGTTTTTCAAGAATTTTTATGTGTAGGAGAAATGCCCCTGCTGCATAAAAGTTTTTTAAAAAAAAGACTTTAAAGGGCATGAACGAGAGCCTGAATCCAAATGTTTTGCTAGTACTTAAAGAATCTTTGTTTAACTCGTTTCCTTTTTTTTTTTTTTCATAGCTATAATATGGCTGGAGCCAAGATCAGTATAGGGCAAATGTGGCCAAAACCTTATAATGAAATAATAATATCTGCCTGTCCATCATAAACTGCTCTATTTGCCTGCCTAATACTTTAGCTAAAAAGAAAAAAGGAGTCAAAGCAGGAAGAGGAAAGGATCCTTTTCTTTCCTCTGCAGATACAAGAGGGAAATTTCATCCCAGGTTTGGGTTCACCTCTCACCATATTTACTTGGGGGACATCTGTCAATCTTCTTCAGGGAAAATAAGAAACACCAGGTGGTGTTTGTTTCTGTGAATATCATTTGGAGGCGGCAATCATGTGTGCTGGGTGTGTGGACTGCATCAGGTTGCCTGGATAAATAGAGGAGCACATTTGGTGTAAACAGGCTTTAAAACAGACCCAGAGATGAGGGCTGGAGCACCTCTTGACTGCAAGGGGATCTGGCATCACTTGGTGTGGAATACAGACCAGACTGGAGTGCCACCATCAATAACACCTTTAAAACAGACTGAGAGGAACTGCTGCATTTGGTGGAATAAAGGGAAGTTACAGAATTAATAACATTCTTTGTGTGTCGGGAAGGTGGGAACATCTATCACCCAAAGCAGAACTTGATGCACCTGGGATTGCTCGCAGCCATCCCACTGCTGGTAGCATTCGAGCTGATGCACATTTGTGGATGGTGAGGGCATCCCTCTGCTTTCTTTTGCAGCATCATTGCTCTTCCTGCCACAAATGCCAAGAGCCAGAGAAAGCTGGCTCCTATTCTTAGACCTCATCTTGAGTCTGCAGAGTGGGCAGTGGCTCTGCACATGAGCTCTGGGGCTCATTGGGACAAAATGTGTCCCAGTTTTTTAGTGTCATAGATTTATTCAGCTGGTAAGTGGTCCAGACAAATCCAGTGTGTGAAATTGTGAGATGTATCATTAATTTGCTTTTTACCTGCACTAGGCTATGTTTTTCTTGAAGGGGGCTCTGGTCAGATGGAGTAGTAGTAAATATGTAGAAACAAGGCACAGCATGCGATATTATTGTGGCATTGTGGAGAGCTGAATTGGAAATGTCATTATCCAGCTGACCTTTTGGGGAAGAACCACACCACATGGAAGGGGATAGCTGGTCATTTGTGTTGATTCAGTCAAGCACTCTCTATCCCACCTGCGTTTGTGAGCAATCTGGTCACAAATGAAGAAAGATGAAGGAGAATATCGAGAAATGTTTAAAATCACTTTAAAGAATGGACGTTTTCTTAATTTACATGACCTCTCTAAGCCTCTCAGGAGAAAGCAAGTGGAGTGACTCAGCATAAGGTAGCAAAGATTATGCTTGGTGTTTAGAGCTTGGTCCTGTCTCCTTTAATCCTGATTTAGTGGCACAATTCCCACAACTGAAGACACTTAAGTAATGATTAAGTGACCTCTTCACTTCAGGCACTTCCTTTAGAATCCTCTGCTTGGTTGTAAACAAGATCTTGGGGTTTAGATGCATTCAAAAGATGGGAACAAATCAGTTTTCTTTCTATGCAGAGGTCCTAGTTTCCTTACCTGAAGTTTATATTGTTAAAGAATTTGGTAGGCGTTCCCCATTTGGTTTCTAGATCTCTTTCTGCCACAGTTTAAAGTGCATTATTTTTGATCCCAGCTGTCTGAAAGTCAATAGGAAAAAAGCTGTTGCTTTGAGGCAAGTGTAAAAGAACTGCCCTAAATGACACTGCCACAGGAAGACAATGGATACAGGAACCATGTCTGCAACTGGTTTTTCCTTATTAGTGATTTTTCCAATCCATCATGCTGCCTACATTTGGGTTCATCAAGTAGCAAAGGACTGCAATGCACAGGGCCAAGCCTGCAGAATTAGGGATGCTCTGGCAATCTGATTTTGGCATGCTGAAAGTATATTCTCCCTAGAAGAGGTTTTTCTCCTTTGCTTTGTGCTTGATTTTTGTAGACAGTTGTGTCCAGTGACATGTTCTGGATTGACACAAAATAATATGGATTGTATGTGCAAAATAGTATGATTTTATGTAATGTGTATTACCATTGTAAGCACAGATCTTGTGTGTGAAAAGAGCTTCTTGTATCTCTAGCCAGGCAATAATTGCAATAATTTCTGATCTGAGAGCTGCACATACAAACGGCACATGAGCTTTGTGTTCTTCACCTCTGAATGAGAGCTACCCTTCTTTATTCAGTATTTGCTGTGCTTGTTTTGGTTGCTTTTTTTGGGCAGGAACTGAATGCTTTTTATAACTTTCAGAATCTCTGTGGTAAATTTTGGTCAGGAAACCTTTTTACGAGGTTTTAACTCCTATTTTTGAAAGTGTTTCACTTCTAAGTGAGGTAAGTGCTTTTGGGAAGTTTCACATAAGTAATGATTCTATTATACATTGAAGATAATAGAAGAGAAAGCTGAAAGGAACTTGTTGGAAGTGGTGTAGGTAGAGCACGCTGTAGGTTGAAGTAAACCACAGCCCTCTCTTTAGGCTTCAGCTGCTGTTTACCTCTTTTTAATAATGTTTGCTCTTCCTTTCTTTGTGATATTTTGGCATATCATGGGGACCACATTAATTACTACTTCATTCAGCAGGTTTAGATTGTAAACTGTAACTTTTGAGGTGATGGGGTAGGAAAAATAGTCCTGTGGCCCAGTCTCCCACTAGGACAAGGAACTGAGAATTGGGGAAGAGACTGTGGCCTGTGTGATGCTGAGTGTGTGGCTGGGATGCTGCTTGGTCTTTCCATACCCCATGCGAGACTGGGCAAGGCTCTGAACTCCCACTCTTTTAGCTGTGCTTTTAAGGAAGGATTGTGAAGCATCTGGCCCTCAGCTAGAAAGTCAGAAGGCAGGAAATGCCTTTGCTCGTAGCTTTTGCCAGCTGTGGTTTCTGGTATGTTGGTGGGTGGGTTCTCAACGTGTCCATCTTGATAAGAAAATGCCTAAAGCCAGACCCCGCTCGTCGTTCATCAAAGGATCATTTTCTTTATCTCTAGTTTCAATTAAATGGAGAGTTTCTAAAAACAAAAACGCGCCCGTGCTCCTCTCAGAACCACATTTAACCTCTTAAGCCTTGTTATGTGCATCAGGAGTAACTAAGTTACAGTTAAGGATCAGGGCTTATCTTCCCAGTTGAATTAATTTCTCTTGACTTTCTCCAAAGAATTTTGTATCCCCTGAAATTCTGCATGTCATATCATAAGTCTTTTTAGGGAAGATTTTGGAGAAAAAAATACAACAAAAGGTTGTAATGGTTCAAAAAGTGTCCCTATTTTGTTTTCATAAATTATAAAAATGTAAACATACAAATAGTCTCCTGTCTAGTGAATATTATGATTCCTATTTTTCCTGCTAAGGAAGAATGGAGAAAGAAAACATCCCATAATTTGATTGGGTTATTTGAGAGGTATATAGTCTGGGTTTTGTGTTTTTAAGGAGTACACTTTTAAAAAATGTGTTGTTTGGGATTCAAATGGAAGGGTGTGGACAAAGTTGGGTTTTGGAAGAAGACTGTATTTAGGAAGAATGCATTTTAAATAATGCTGATAGGAATAAAATACCAGTGAAGGGATCACACTACGCTGGTTTCTTTTCTGTACAGTTTCTTACACTCCCAAAGTATCTGCTGTCTACTAATCTTTGGGTTCAGAACTGGTCTAGGCTGTTTTTGTATAAGTTCCCAAGTGTTGTAGATTGTGTTAATTTAAATTTCATCGAGTGATGCAGGAGTCTTTGTCCATGGTGGTGCTCAGAGAGGCAGGACCTGCTGCTGGTCCCTTCCCATTAGTGAGGGGTGGATCTCCACTGGGAATTGCTCCAAGCCCATGAAGCCCACACAGCCACGAGTGTTTCTCCCAGCTGTGGACTTCCAACATTAAAAAGGAGCTAAGTTTAATCACAGAATGTCACATCAATAGCTGTTAGCTTACTTGTTGTCAGACCAAAACTAATTCAAATTAAACCAACAGTTCAATGCTTCCATCCTGCTTTTAGGTTCTACCTCAGCGTTTGGAGCTGAATGGATTTTTCTACTTTCTTTGTATTCTGAAGTCCTTTCTTAGTCTTAAGCTCAGAATTTCACACCAACTTCAGTGTAAATAAATGAATGATGAGGAAAAAGCTGCAAACCTTTCTCGAAAGAAAAAAAGAATTGCTCTCAAGTATTAGAAGTGCTTGAAATCCTGCCAAGTTTCTGAAAATGCTTCTGACTCCTTTCTTTCAGGCTTTTCTGAAATGTTTATTTGAAACATGTTTTTAATATTTTTGAAGAGTTCTAGTGAATTAAAATACCTAGTGGCCATTTTAGTGAGATATTGCTAATTATTCCCATGGAAACCTTGAAATGTCAGAAGCTGAGTGCAAAGGTGATGCCCTAAGAACAGGTTTGTCTTCAGGTGTCTGTGCTTTGGAATGATAGAAAATTCCCTTTCTGAATGCAAGTTGTTTCGATTGGAAGGGTAAGTTCCTGTTATAATGGCTAATTTTAGGAGGAAGTTTGTAATACTGCATATGCTTTAATCTCTCCCGAACCTCTAAATCCTGTAAGAGCCTCTGTAGGAGGAGTTCCTGGAATCCTTCCCATCCCATGAGGTTTATTCATAAAATGTGACACTCTGAAGCTGTCTCTCAGGTCACAAAACATCATCAGGGCATGAAAGTATAGCCACAACCCTAAACCTCAGGCTGCAGCTTTTGGCAGATCTGGAAGGGGAGGTTGGCCATTTGAAAAAGAAAATTATTTTTCCTTGTAGCTAGTGGTTGATATTTCTCTATGCAAACTGGACTGCTACTGACTCTTTTGATAGCTGTTTTATTTAAATCTCCTTGAAGAGAAGCCTGTCAGCTGTTTTGGGGAAGGTTACATTTCTCCTAAGCCACTTATTGTCAGATTTTCCATCTTTCTATGAAGAACTGAGTTGGAAGGGAGGTTATTGGTTAGGGGCAGATGGCAAAGAATGCAAACCCATCCCAGGCAGTGAGAGCTGACAAGGACTGCTTTTATGTTTAGTGGTGGCAAAGGGGATTTTCCTGTTCTTTGAGTAGCAGAAGAAGAGCTGAGGTTCAGACCCTTTCCTCACCATCCTGCAGCACACCAAAAACCCCTTCAGGCTGGTGCAAGCTTGGCAAAGGTCTGGTTTCACAGGCAGCTCAAATCCTTGAGAACACTGTGCAGTGACATGGGAGGAGAATTATACAGGGATACTGATCCTTGTGAGAGTGGCCAAGCTATTTGATTTAAAAGACTGTGAGAAGAAAGTAATTTAGTATTAATCAGTTTCCCTTAAACACAGGTGAACGCTCACAGTTGCTTTTCCTGCTGTCAACTATCATTACAGAGGGGAAGAAATCACGGGCTTGAAAGTTTGCTCAGACCTGGCCTGTCCTGATGGTGTGAGGTATGACCAGAAAGCCATTGTCCAGGAGGAGCTAGGAAGGAGATATGGAGTGCCTAAATGAGTTGTTCACATGGTGATTTTACTAAATTATAACAGGTTCCAGGTACTTCAGTGAAGAAATAAGTATTAGCACTTGGGTATGCAGAGAAATAACAGAGGAAAGATATAGTTGGGTCTTTTATTACACTGGAGGAGTTCAAGCCCTCAGATCATTATGCCCTGATGCACAGGCTATGATGCAATTACTGAACATTTGTCATGGAATCAATTAATTTGGAAAAGACCTTGGAGATCGGGTCCAACCTGTGACCAAACACCACCATGTGAACCAGACCATGGTACTGAGTGCCACACACACATCCAGGGATGGTGACACCATCAGCTCCCTGGGCAGCCCCTTCCAATGTCTAATCACCTTTCTGTGAAGAAATTCCTCCCAATGTCCAACCTGAACCTCCCCTGGCGCAGCGTGAGACTATGTCCTGTGCTATTTAATTTCTTGATGGCCTTTTATGTCTATTACCATGCAATAAATTACTTTTTTCTTCCTTTGAAAGCCCCTGCAGTGCAGAGAGCAACACCTGTACCTGGCAGAGCCCCAGCTGCCTGCCTGCAGGGGGCAGAGAGGAATTCTGCTGTGCAGGGACAGCTTTGCTCCATGGGCCAGGTGCAGTGGGGTTTGCATTTTTTTCTGTTCCCACTGCTTTCCTCTAAAACATGAGGCGTGAGCCATGGCTGGAGGCAAGAATCCAGCCTTGATGGAGTGCCATCCTGATCTGATATGACAGGCCTTGTGGAAGTGTTCAGCCCCTACCCTTTGTTGCTTTCAAGAGGGAAATCCCATTAGATAACAGGTGAGACTGGAAGATTTTGTGTTTAGATTTCCCTACGACAAGAAGAAAGTAAAGAAAGTAAATTTGGTGTGTGGTTTTGTTTTGGTCTCCTTCAAGAAAGGAGAACTGATGGGAAAATAGATGTTAGATGTAT
Organism: Pachycephala philippinensis; assembly: GCA_013397055.1. Taxonomy (NCBI): domain Eukaryota; kingdom Metazoa; phylum Chordata; class Aves; order Passeriformes; genus Pachycephala; species Pachycephala philippinensis. The sequence goes on from VWZT01008174.1 coordinate 8,771, forward strand.
CCTGTTTCTTGAATAGTCCACGAAGTTGCACTTCTAACACAGTTTAATGTCCTCTTTGGTTCCTCCCTGGAAGAAGTTGGCAAGGCTTGCTGCACAGGGAGGGTAAGTTTGATGTGTTGCTAGGTCATCTTGAAAACTGAAAATGGGTTGGCACAGGAGTGCTGAGGAGATTTATCAGACAGCAGGAGCTGTGAGTCTCAAAGTTAGTGTAGAGATTAGTGTGCTGAAAAAAACCTCTGTTGTGAACCTCAGAAGGGAAGGGGTAACAGAGACAGCTCGGATCCACTCCTTGCCAGTTTGCTAAAGTGGATTTGAATGAAATTGAATGTATAACTAGCCCCTAATTTCCAAAGCATTTTTGTGTGGGTTTAGCAATCTGATTCCTGTCAAACCCAATGACTGTCATATTGACGCAAATACCAGGCAATATTTAGAAAATTTGGGAAAGGTATTTTGCCAAGCAAGAGGAAAACCCAACCCCTCTCTTTTAACATGCATTCCTATAGGAATCAGAAATACAGAAGAAAGGGAAAAAGCATACTGAAGTGTTGACCATTCTAACAAAAATCATACTGTACTGGTCTTTTTTTGGAATTTTTTTAAAGTTTTCCACTGGCTGGAGGCTTTTGAAGGAAAGAAAAGACTCATCTTCTGTCTTGAATTAACGTTAATGATTAACAGAGCAGTGCAGTATGTGTGGTGCATTTTAATTAAATCAGAAGAGACATGATTTGGACAAGATTTTAGTTTCACTTTGAAAGTTATTAAATAAACTGACACTGTTTGCTCTCCAAAAGTTCCTGGGAGCATCCGGTTAGCTGGTAATCCCTGTGCAGCTAGTGAAATAAATTTAGCTGCTTCTAAAACTCCTAAGGGCCAGTCCCAGATATTAAAAATGACTGGTCCAGTCAGACAGGGGCATAACTGATTATTAACCTGCACGAAGCAGGGTCCTGGTCTGAGGATCCAGTTTCAGTTCAGGCATAACAAAGGTCCAAACTGAGTATTTCTGGTCGAGTTTGCATTTTGAACACCTTTGAGCTGTTGGAGTGGCCTAAGCTGTTGAACAGTTGCTGCCTTTTGGTGGAATTCGGATGGGTTTTGCTAGCTGAGTTTATTGGGTTGTTTGTGAAGTGAGATCCTGGCTGGGGCTTGGATGCTGTTCACCAGTAAAATTCAGAGTATCATAAGATAGGAGCTTTTTGTGCAGGAACGTCTCCATAAATTGGCCCAGCAGGAAATGCTCTTCTCCTCCCAGAGCTGCGCACACATTTATATCAACTCTCCCAGCAGAGAAGGATCAAGCCCAAAGCCTGGACTCAGACCCTGGCTTAAGACTGGAGCAAGACATTGAATGCTCCTGCTGGCGTGTGGTGGCACCCAGGGGTGAATAGATCCAACATTTCACACTTTGACTTTACTGTTGTTTACTGATCTGCCTGCTGAGGAGCTGTGGTTGAGGCCTCCACCCATGCCCTCTGAGCAGTAAAATCAAGGCAGAGCCTGTTTTGCCTAGAGATGCATCCATCATCTGTGTTTGTATCACACCTACCACATTGTGGCTCCTTCTGGCTTTTGTGGCCAAGCTTGAAGTGAATCGTTATCTCTGCAGCATGCCTCCAATATTTTAAAAATAACATTAATAATCTAATATAAAACCTGTTGTTGAAATTACCTATTGCCAGAAACAGTTGGGGCAAAGAGAACTTACATCTACATTATTGGCAGCTGCATGCAGCTTTCTGTTTTGTGGGCTCTGCAAGTATTCTCCTACATGGCTGTGAGCAGAAGTCCTACAAGTCTGGGCTTTGAGTGTTACCCTTCACACTGGTAGAGCCGAAATTTATTAATAACCATTACAATTCAGGTATAAATGAGAGAGAGCAAATATTAGAGTTTGAGAGCCAAAATAATAGTTTGCTTTTTATTGCTGTGAGAATTGGCACACGTCCCTGAAATGCATCAAGCACAAGAGAAGGGGTGTGGAATTGTGTGGGGAAAAGGTGGTGGTGCTGCTGGTGGTGGCTGAGAGGAATGGGCTCCTTCTCAGAGCAGCAGGGGATCAGAGTCTGCCTCTCACCTGTGGCAGTGGCAGGGCATGAAGTGATAAAGCCGTTGTGATTGCTTCCCTCTTTCCTTCTTTCCAGTTGTCCAGTGACCAGAAGGTATCCGTGTCCTGGTGGTTACATGGACACTATTGTTTGGATCTCCATGTTTTATTTGAAAGCAGTGAAAACATGACATAAAACAAAAGCTATGCTTTGGTGGAAATGGTCTCTCACACCCATGAGATGTTATGCTGCTTTATTTCTGGATTGTGCATTTCCCCATAAGTGACCGATAGAGAAAGCAAACAACAGCAAATATGTTTTTCTAATCAATTTTCCATTTACAGTGGTAGTTCTCCTTGGAATACGATTTTAACACTTGACTTGGAGTTTATTTTGTTTGCTGTTACAGCCATACATGCAGTCAGTAACTTTTCTGTGTGAAAAGCAGGATGATACTATCTCAAAAACTGAGGACAGTCAGAGAAAATTAAATTCTCTTCCCTGTAGAGGACCAGACTCCTGTCCGCACTATCCAAGGCCATCCTGTCTCAGCAAAGCAGGCATCAGGTAGGATTGAGTGCTTTGTGGACTCTATATGGGTCCTATCTGGAGCTACATATTTTGGAAGTGTTTATAATTTTGGGCTGCAGGCTCTTGCATTCTAATGTACAAGGCTTGTGTTCCCAATCCTGCAGAACTTGTATATGCAAATAGTTCTATCTTCTGATAAGGCCTGATAGTGTGTCAGTGTGAACATGCAAATTCTGCTTGTGTGAGACTCCATGATTTGCACATGCATGTGCCCAAACCTACATATTTCAATTTGAGTATGTATTTTAATCCATAAATCCACGTACATAGCTGGATACTCACAGGTTTCACTGAACACGTTACAATTTTTGGCACTGCTGCTGTTTATAGGCACCTGGGTAATGATAACTATGGGATAGAGTTAAAAAATGAAGGGAAGAATAGATATCATAGCTGTAGGATGGATTCTTAGTACTGAACCCTGAAAGAGCTTGGAAAACTTACGACTGGGGAATGGCAGAGTCTCTGTTACTTGAGATATTTACAGCTTGACTTGGAAAAAAAAATACATGGTAAGAGACAGCTCAGAATTATTTGATGACAAAGTGCACAGTCTTGTTTTTGTAAGTACCCAAGAGATATACTCCAAGAGCTTATGTATGAGCTGCCAGACTTTACCTACAGCGTGTGATTTAATACACAAAGTGTTGTTCATCTGTGAAATAAATTCCCCGCTCACATGCCAGTGTCCTAGAATGAAATCTCCCAGGATGGTGAATGCCTGCTGCCCTGTGAGATGCATCCACTGAGTTCCCTGCAGTGAACTGTATTGGGGCATTTCAGAACAGACCTTAAAAAAACCATCAGAGTTTGTCTAGTCCGTGAGAACATGAAAGAGACTGTGGCATCTTTCATTTTCCCAGGGAGGGAACAGTTAAAAATATTCTTCAAATAAGGAGCAGATGTTAATGTCATTAGAATGGATTTTCATAAAAAACAGAGTTCTCTTGCAAAATGCCAGTAGCTTTGCAAACTTCTCTACAAGTCTGCCTGCTCATTTCAGGCTTGTGGCACAGAGAAGAGGCAGTGCAGGGAGAGCTATTTACTGTCTCTGAAACCAATCAAGTACATTTCTGTAAGTTATTTGCCTCTTTTAAAACTTCCTCAACAAAGAGCTAAAGGAACATGAAGGCGTTTGAATAACAGGACAAGCACAGTGAGCATCACAGCAACTGTTGAAAAAGAGGTACAGAAAGGAATAAGCTACATATGAGAAGTCACGGTCTGGACAGTGCATGTGCCTCTGTCAGGTTCTAAATTCACTACCATTTCAAAAGGAAAAAGATTCACAGGCTTTTTTGATCAGCTCACTGAAAACTCTGCCTTGCCTGCAGGAATGGTTAAAGTAAAAACAACAAACAAAATGTTAAGTGGCTCTCTGGATGACCTCTGGACATTCTTATTGTTAGTATGAGTAGACATCGGAACCTCCCGTCATAATTTCCTTTTGGAAAGCTCTCACGTCTCCTTCCTCCTCCTCATTTTACTGCTTTTAATGTTCAGAACATAGGAAAGGCCCATAGTTCCTTTCATTGCTGCAACAGATGACCCTACACTCTTGTAGAGCCATTTGCCTCGAGTTCATTGGCATGAATGACACCTCACAAGTGTTCTAGCGTAGTTAGCATTTGTTTGCTCTATTTTTTTTCTCTTTCTAGTGTCTTCCTTAGGGATTTTGGTGTCCTAGATCTCTGAAGCATCAGGACATACAAGGAAGGCAGGTTGAGACATGTCTTCTGCCCCATCATTTCTTATGCTTTAGATGCCCGTGTGAATTTTTGAGATTATCTGGGAGGTGATTTGCCTCTTCCTGCTCCATATGCATGATCTTCACCTCAGGGCCACAGTGTACTGAAAGCATCCCCCTTGGTTAAGTTACTGAAGTAAACAACAAACATTTGGCTTCCAAATAATAAAGGGATTATGAAGTGCAAGGATCTATAACTGATTCAGATCCTCCTCCCACTTCTTTTCAAAGGGGTTGCAAGCATGGCACAATCTGTTTCAGCTTCCTTCAGAGGAGATAGCTCTGCACTGCTGTAAACTTCGGGAGCTGCTGGATCCACACCCATCGGAATGGGAATGCTTGGCATTGCAGGGGTTGGCCTTGGCTGAGCCCTCATTGGTGTTGCAAACAGAACCATCAGATGGCCTTGTAGCTCTTGTTAAAACAGTGATTTTCCTCAGCTGGATGGACCTTATGGCTTAAATGATGGGAACAGCACCGAGGGCAGCTGGGGTGAGGCCTCCTGGGCACTCCCCAGTGCACCCACCAAGCTGCTCCTGTGGGTTAGCCCAGGTCCGCGTGGCAGTGGATTGGCATCCGAGTGTCCAGAGCTGCCTGTTTGATCTTGCAGCTTTGCCAGTGTGACAAATCGTGGTTGTAGCAATTTCTGGATGGAAGAAAGAAAGAATAATAACACCACTGGTGCTGTCAAATTAAAAATTAATTTGTGGGATGCCAATGTGCAAAGCATGTTGAGCAGTTGTTGGCAAGGATGCCAGTCACAGATAACACTACAGACAGATGCTGATACTGTTTGGAAGTGGGATTTGCCCACCTTATTCATCTTCAGTTCCTCATTTGCAGGCAAAGATGGCACAAGCCTTGAGGACAGGCTTGCATGGCCAACGTTGCTCATTGCTGAATCTACGGGCAAATGAAATCTATTCTCAGCAGTGATGTAGGGGTATGGGCAAGAAGGTGCAATTTGTTGCTACAAGTCTTGAAATTAAAATTAAAAATAGACTGACTGTGTGAAGCATTGTGTTTCATCTGGGCTGAAGTTCTCTTCCAGAATTGTACAGTTCAAAACAGTATTTGGAAAAAGGAAGAAAGAAAAATTGTGATTCTTGTGACTGCCCAAAGAGGAGAATTTTAAAATGGTTCTGGAGTCTACTACAAGTGGAAGAGGCTTCCCCTGTTTCTAATGGCCAACAAATAGAGCCATGCATGACAGTACAGGCAGATTTTCCAAAAATCTGGAACTATTCTTTCAAGATGTAGAGTGTAGTGTTTTAGAGGATAGTCAATTTGCGTTTATTTTTATCCTGAGTGGAAACAGTTTTGTTGGTGAGCACTGCAATAACCTGATTTATTCCAGGATGGATTGAAAGGCGTGTAGAACAATCAACAAGAATAAAAAGTTTCTGTAACACAGTAAATGTTAAAAACACAGTAGTAAAAAACAGAGTAGTAAATAGAGACCTGTATTAGAAATCTGTAGGGCTGCCTTGGAACCCAATTTACAATTTCATAAACATCTACTCATACATCTGGCATCTGATTAAAATGTGTATTTTGGAAGAACAGTGATATGATCTCTGTTTAACTAATGCTCTTCCAGAGGGAGGAATTCTGCTTCTGTAATTCCTCAGCGGTAGAAATGCCTTTTCCAGGAAGAGTAAATATGCCTCCCTTCTCATAGGGTCCATTTTTAAGGATCCTATGTATCCACACTGTCTTACATGTTCACCTTCCTTTAAGGGCAAGGTGAAAAAAAAAAAGAAAAAAGCAATGCTATTTGGGGATCCCTGCTGCATCCCCATCTCATTTGCAGATCTCTCTGCAATCACAGAAGTAGAATTCATATTTTCCTCCCTTGGCAATCAGCACTATTGGCCTTTCCTTGCTCCAGAGTTCCAGTATATTTTATACACCAAAAGGTGGGGGTTCAGTGTACTTTAGAACAAAGGGCTGGGTCTGCAGAAGGTGTGCATGAAGAAATAGCAACTTCTTGGGGTACTGCAGACCTGTTTCTCTGTGTGTGTAAACAAGCCCTTGTATATGCTTGCACGGGAATTGTTCAACTATTATAAAGCACAGAATTGTTACCTTCTCACAAAAAAGAAATCTATCTCCTCAAAACTCTAGAGGGAATTTTTGGGAGGAAAAAAAGCCAGTTATTGCCTATGAGATTTATGCAGAACATAAATTAATATCGGTGTCCCGAGCAAAGTGTGGCCATGGGATTCTTGCAAGCTCTGAGGAAAGAAGGGTCAAAGTTGATGCTTCCTTGGCCGTGCAGCATTGTCCATGGCTTTGTGGGAGCTCACTCCAAGGTGAGAGTGCCACCTGCTGAACCCACACATTCCTTCCCACAGACAGGAGAGATTTCCCTTTGGGGTACTAATCCATCCACACCCACTCTGGTAATTTCTGAGGGTTAACAAGATCACAGCCTGGTGTGGAATAGCTGTAGGAGTGCACAGTAAGTGGTTTCAGTTTGCTCACATTCGTGGGCTTTAAGGGGAAGGGGTGTGAGAGCCAAGCGTATGAAATCATGGTAACTGATGGTGCCTCCATTTAAATCACTGTTTGCACTTCTATTTCCTGCTTCATTCACTGGATTACATGGAAGAACAGCGAGGACAGTCTGTTAGGCTGGATTTAGCTCCAGCCCTGTTTTTAATCCTGTTGTTAAACAAAAGATGGTTTTACCTTGACTGCAGCTGAGCTTGCAGCAGCTCCCCACCTCCTTGGATTTGTTCATGTTTGGCAATCACTCTCAGTCTCGAGCTGTCTGATCCAGCTTGACCTTTCACAAGTCAGATTGGATGCAAGTGCCTGCAAAATGCTTAGGCAGTGATTTACTGTCAAAAGGGAGGACTGTTCCCTGGACCATTATTTTATATCTGGGTCCTCTCATCCTTTGGCAGGCTGGAATGTGACTTTCCTATGAGGAAATACGTGTGAAGGCACCTCTGTGCAGTGCTGAGGCTGCTCAGACGAGCTGCCTGAACAGAATCCCTTCTTGTGGAAGCCGAACGGGAAGCAAATGTTTGTCAGTCAGCTTGAGCAGCTGAGAAATCTGCAGGAGTTTCTGTAGCTGGGGGCTCAGCAATGGCAAGGAGGAGCTATTAGAGAGAATACAGTAAAAAAAAATAATCATCATATGATCACAGAGCAGAGGGGGGTGAGGGGAGGGGAGGGGGCTACAAGATAGATAATGAGCTTGACAACAGGCAAACACACAGAGTGTCATTCCAGGAGCTACAGGACCAACCAAATGGTTAACCTGTGGGGTGGAAAGAGCATCCAATGAGTCTCGCATGCCTGAAAGGATAATGGCATTTTTATTATCTCATTCCACGCCCTGATCATCCGTCCATTTGCTCCCTGGAGCTGCCAGCAGTTTGCACTGATTCATCCGCTGCAGACATGATCAGCAGATCATACTGCAGGCAGAACTTGTCAAGCCTTTCCAAGTGAGTTGCCAGTTTATTCTCTCTGTATGGATTTAGCCTTTTGGTGCTGTGTAGGAGGTGCTGGATGGTGGCAATGGCAAGGGGAGCAGAATGGTGTGACAAGCTGGGAAGCTGGCTGAACTGGGGAATGAGCAATGGATATAGATTGGATTCTTTTAATTCTTTTTCTGCTACATTATGCTCTACTATTTAAAGTCTTTATATTTCTGCATTTCTCTTACCTGAATTGTAGAATTTAAATTGTTCAGTGGCAGAAGAATGTGTTGGGAGAACTGGGTGCTAATCGGAGTTCTGTTGGTGGGAAGTTTGCAGAAGTTTCATAGTTTGTGTGAAAGCTTTCGCATAACTCAGATTGCTTCATTCACTGAGTAAATAAAGTCCTCATGGCACATTCATCCCTGAATGTGCAAGGGAAAGCAAGAGAAGAAAATCAATTAGCCTGTGTAATACTGCCAGTAATATAATCTGCTTCATTCCTGTCCTGTATTGTTTTGTTGGTCTGCTTTATGAGTTGATGGGTAGGAAACGGGACACTACTGTGTTTCTAAATTGCTGTGATTTATGTAAGGGTTTGGTTTAAAGCTTGGGAGTGCTTTTGAAGAGCTACTGGGATTTCTGTATCCCTGCGTTTTAGAGTTTCCAGCATGAAATCCTGTGCTCTTGGAGGGAGAGGGGGCTCAGGGATTTCCGAAACTCAGCCCCTCCAAGAAGTCCCTTCCAGGAATCAGAAATCCTTCATTGTGATTTCAGAAATTGGGCAATAAATAATAATTTAACTAAGAGCATGTCAGATGACACTTTTTTGTGTGTTGTTCTGTGGTGAAATACAGCCACAAGCCCCAGCAGCCAGCCCTCCCACACCTCTGTATGGGAACAGGGAGCAGCCGTGGGGGAGCCCCAATTTCTCTGCACCCAGTGCAAGGGGAAAGCAGGGAAGGGGCAAAGTGGGTGAGGTTTGGGCACTTTAGTGATGATATAAGTGGTGAAAACACTGACTTGTGATACCTGATGTGGGGAGCTGAGTGCTGTGATCCAGGCTGGACCTCCGAGGTGACCTTGAGACCCTTTCTGGTCTGTGCTGGGGCTGGTTTGGTGAGGTGTCAGGGTCTGGCTGTTTTGTTTAAAACACTAGGGACTGTTGGATATTCTTGCTGGGAGATACTCTCCTCCTCACCTTTTTGGGCAGGAGAGAGAACCAGCAGTGTGCTACCTTTATATCTGGCATATCTGTTGTGTTGTGCTGGGAGCAATGCCTTAGCTTGAGTGTGAAATCAGTGAAATTATGTCTCAGTGAAGACAATCCTTTTCTCTTGAAGTATGATTAGCTACTGTACTGTTGTTTTCCTGTATCTTGGGAGTCTTGGATCCTGTAGCAGCTTCTAACAAGAGCAGACACACCTTGAAAACCAGCCATGGGTTTTCTTTTGTCAAGACTCACAGTAGCATGCTTGGGGAAGAAAAGCAAAGTTCTCTTTGGCAAGGACTCTGAAGAGAAATCAAATGTGTGGCCAGAACTTGGAAACTGGTTTATTCCCTTGTGACAAACATCTCCGTGACCTCAGGCCAAAAGAGGGAAGACACCTTTAGCATTACCCACAAAGGCTTCTTCAAAGCATTGCTCAGAGAAATAAATGATGAAATACTGCCCTTCCCAGGCTGAGGTATAACGTAATCATTCCAAGTGCTCATGTCTTCTCAGGAGATTGCAGTGGAAAAGAAAAGGAGTATTAAAATCCTTATAAGTTAACTCTCTGGAGACTCTCCAGGGAAAAGGAGGAGGCTGTTATTGCATTATTTTGAATGAGGTACAATGTGATTGTTAACTTCTTGCAAATGTCCTCTAATGGCCCCTTTATATGATCATTTCATCTGTGTTGTTTAAAGATATTTTCTGTGCTCTCAGTGTACTTGTGGTATTGGTAGAAAATTTTGTAATTGCTAAATAGCTGCATATAATCCTGTTAGCATTTGATACACTAGAAATTAAAAGCAGAAGCTCTCAGCATAGCCAAGAAATCATTCTGGTTGGCCTGAAAACATGAAGTCTGTTTAATAAATGTATAGGGATTGGCTTGGCTCGCTGTGCTGGACACTAAAGTGTTTACTGTGCAAGTTCCTAGAGAAAGCAGAAGTTCTCTTTGCCAACAGGTAGAATATTTTCTTCCAGCAAATGATAACTTCTGTTCAAACTTCAGTTTGTTGGAAGCTCACTTTTTTGCAGCATTTTCTTTGTATTGTAGGTTATCTTTTCTGTTTCCTGGCTGGACGTTCAAGGCTGATACCAGCTAGATTTTAGGAGAAGAGAGGGGTTGAAGAGGACTCTTCTCCACAGACAGCAGTAGTGTTGGTGGCACTGTGTTATCTGATTAATTCTGCTCCAAAATTTGATGCTGTTAGTTTTCATGTGAAACTCTCTCCTTCTTCTGGTCTTCTCTTTTGACCATGCTCTTCGTTCCTGCTCCCCAGTGGGCAAAGGCCTGAATCCTTAATTTAAAGGCCTTTCTACACTGCTGAGGGAATACAAGAAGGATATAATGTAGCTACAGACAAGACACACAAAGATGTTAGCCTGTAGTGAGGTTATTTGTCTCTGTTTCGGAAGCAAATAATCCCAGTCTCAATTTCTGAAAGTGGCTCTTCCCCAACAGGGACAAGTCTACAGGAGGAACTGAAACAATTTTGGGTGGGAGTGCCTTGGGTGGAAGAAACTCTGTGGCAGAGAAAGGACAGGTCTCTACGGAAACCTTTGAGATTTTGCAGCCTTCTTGCCCCAGTGAAAGATGTTTTCAGCATAACAAAAACATTGGCTCTCAGGAGCACAAAGCTGGAGTGGAGTTTTGAGCACACACCTCAGTCTTAAACCATGACTATGAGCACCAAACATCTAAAGTTTTGTCAGAGAATGAGTGACTCGGGAGAGTTTCATGAAAATTCTGAGCTAAATTCTCCACCCTGTGCAAGCCTTGGTTCAAGCCAGGAACTTGCTGTGAATCCAAATGCCTGAAACGAGCTGTGAGAATTGCTTCTGGTGAAAGGTAAATTTAGTAAAACCAAGAAAGTTTTGGGGAAGTCTTGGCCAGAACTGTTTCAGAAAAGTTCAGAGCAGAGCTGGTTGTCAGTTCACGTCAGGTTTCTGAAATTGACTTTGTCTAAATGAAAAGAATAGGAAATACTTTTTAAAAAAATTAATTTCTTTACACTTTCTAGATAAGAAATTACTGAGTTGCACTTTTGCAATTTTTGTAAATAAAAAAATTCTGATTTTTTTTTATCTTTTGATTCCAATTGACCTATCTTTCAAAGCAAAAAGTAAAAAAAAAAAACAAAAACACTTAGATGAAGGATTTGCTTTCTTATTCCAGGCACAATTAAAATAAAACAGCCCTGAACATTTTCCATATCACTTCACTCTGACAAGGGTTTTTGCTTCTGCTTCAGCAAAACTAGAAAATTCATTGTTAGTGCAGATCTTAAATGCAGATAGCTCCTCCACAGCCACGCTGTTGGCATAGGTGTTCAGCCAGTGGTGGATGGGGGTGGTAGAACTTTATCCTGCTTCTTCATACCCCTGCCTTTCCCTTTCCTGCCAAACCTGCACTCCCCATCCACCCTGTTCCCCATTCAGAGTAACACAGGAAGATTTTAAAAACTCAGGGAAATTCTCTGGTGATTGTTTTAGGCCCTCTTTGCTTTTCAGTTCATATATATGTATATATGTCCATATAAAGCAGACGCAGTAAATTATGTCCAGTAAATTAAATCCAATGTTTAAAATGCAACCAAGGAAAACACTTCCATTAATCACTGAAATAATTGAAACATAGAGGCTCAACTTGCTGTAACTTTTCCACTCTATCCACGTTTTACTTTGTAAAAAAAACCCAGAATATTCAAAAAACCCTTTCTTGCCCTATTTTCATGTACTATTTGATTTATATTTTGGGATGTGTAAGCTCTTAAATGTAGTGAAAAAGTCTCCTTGAGTTCAGTAAGGCAGCTTGCATGTGCAAGTGGCTGCAGAGCCAAATTTATAATTATATATCTGTATAATGTTAGCCTTCATACATTTATGCATTCCAATTTTAATTCTCCATTTCATGAAATCTATGATCAAATTCTGGAGCCCAAGCTAAGCCAATGTCGTCCCTTTTAATTTAGGACTCAGCCCTTTTATTCTCCTTCTGCGCTTTACTTTTATTAGTCGCTTTCTTTTTGTGCTGATGTGCAGCACATATTGTTAAAGGCACTTATTAGAGCCAGAATTTTACAGCGTGGAGACTGTCCTAATAAGGGAAAAAACCAGCCCTTTATTGGTGAGGTAAGAGAAATCAGGCAGGGGATAATTTTTGTGCTGATTGAGAAGGATAAGGTGCGGTTTGGCAGGTATCGCATTGGTTTGGCATTTGCTGACATGGTTCCTCTTTTCTGCAGCTCAAATCCTTTGCAGAGCAGACAGTCAGGGAGGGCTTCCCCCACTGCCCCCTTTGCCTTCCCCTCCCCTCTTCCTTCTCTTTTTCACAAGTGTTCAGCTGTTGCTGTGAAATCTCACCCTGACACTCAAACTGGATGTGGTAACGAGGCGTTTTTGCAAGTCCAGCAGTGCAATACTGTAATCACCTTTTTGGGGAACAGCGAGCACGCTGGAAAACAGTTTTCCATGTGGGTTTTTCTACATCTAAAGCATTTAAACAGTTTGTGAAGTTGTCAGAAAAATCACACCGTAGTCCAAGGTATTTAGATACAATTTCTCTCTTCTCAAAACCCCACAATTGAAGCAAAGTACTGGCTGCAAGGTTTAGTTGATCTTTAAATTGCTCATCTGTTTTTTCCTTCCAATTGCTTTGGATGCGCATATTGAATTCCAGAGATGAGCAGCACATCCCAGGCTTAAGTACAGGCTTCAGATCTGAAGTAAACGTAGTTCCTGGACTTTTAAGCTGAATTATGGTGAACAAAGTTTCAAATGAGGGCAGAAGCTGGTATTTTGGGTTTTTTGTTCCTCAGTCTCTTGGTGAAAGAATACTAAGTGAATACTTTGTGCTGCATCAGGAGACTGAAACTGATGTAAAGTGGCTGCCCCTCTCCACCTGGAGCTCTGGTGTGTTTCTTTAATTGTGGGTGGAATAATGGTTAACTTAGTCACCAAACACCCAGTTTTCTCTGTCACTCTCTTGCTTTTTTCTTCTGAATACTGTACGTTTGCTGGCGTCGCTTGTGAAGGAATTTTTTTCCTCTCCTCCCGACCACAGTAATTCTGGAGTACATGTCCTGTCATTGTTGAGGTTAGCTTGCTGTAGGGAAAGGATGTGAAAGACAAATGGATGATAATAAAGCAGAAAAGAAGAATAAACAGCATTAGTAGCAAGGGTTGGATGTACCAGTTCACATTAAGCAAAATATACAGATGCACCATTAGGTGTGGCCTACTCCCAAAAGCTTAATAAACAACCCGTTTTGGGGGGGATTGGTAGGGTTTGGGGTTTTTTTGGTAAGATGCCTGTTTGTATTCAGACTCTTCTTCCTCAAAGTCAACATTTATCTTGAAGATCAGGGCCTTGGCTAACTTTGTCTTTTTTTTTTAAATTTCCACCCGCCACTTTTCCATATAACTTGACTAAGCAACAGTGAGAAATATTCAGTTTCTCGTGAGCAAGGGTGACTCCAGCAGAACCTGGCATACCAGCTGGAGAGGATTAACTCTGTGCAAGAAGTTTCACTCTGAATCTTTTTCAGATCATTTTCAATCTGCTTTATGCTTCTCTTTAGCAGCATCTGGTCCTGCTGCGGGTCCTCGAGGCGAATGTTACTGTATTACAGAACAAAAAATAAAAGATTATTCTGGTTCCAGACTGAATAGAATTCAGAAATATCTCCTAACTGGTGTGCTGTGTATTTAAAAAAAATAGAGAAACAGCCCCTGTGGAAGCCATCCATGTACACTTGTTTTCCTTCCCACGATTCATCAAGAAATGTGGAGGCCTGTCCTAGAGGTGTGTCCTTGAGACCAATGCACTTGACAGTACAGGATGTAAAATTCTGACTTCTGTTTGCTTTGCCGAAGCCAAATTGCCCGCAGGCCTTTTTAACCATAAAAATATATTACATGTTTCTGAACAGGAGGTTTTTGGCTTGCCAGATTCCATCTGCAGTTCGTTCAGCACCGGGGTTGCTGCAATGTAATTACAGAAGTACCTTCTAGCATCACAAGTCTTTCTGTCCTGGCTCGTTCCTTACTACAGGTTCTTGTTGTTTGGGGTCTTTTTTGTTTGTTTGTTTGTTTGTTTGGGTTTTTTTGGGTTGTTTTAGTTTGGGTTTGTTTCTGTTTGTTTGTTTGGACTTTTGTTATGCTTGATTTCGTGGAGTTTGTAAATCAGCAAGAGGATCATGATTCTCCATTGTCATGTGTTTCCTTCCTCCCTTTTTTATTTTTCCCTTTCTGTCATCTCTTGATAGTGTTTTATTTGATTATTTTGCAGAGCCCAAATGAAATGTGTTCCGACCTTACTGTATTCTCTTGCACACTGATTTCTTTAAAAGAAGAATCCCATTTTTAAATTAGGGTGTGGATTTTGTGTGACACTCATCTTTCCTCTGTGAAGCATGAGATTTTTGGGATTCTGTTTCTCCTGCAAGAGGAAAATCACTGGCATGTGCTCTGGGTGTGTAAGATGATGTTGTGCATCCTGGCCTTAGTCATCTCCCTCCTCCTGGAACAGGAGTGGTCAAACACATCATGTCAGCAGTTTTCTTGCTCAGGATTGCAAAAAGCCCCAAAGCCTAATTCGCAGAGGCCACAGCAGTTTCCAAAACCAGCTAAATTTTTACTTTAGTTCGAAAGATGAAGCTTGAGGACTAATTTTCTCCTTGTTCCTCTGTTAAATTTGCCGTAAAGGCTGAGGCAAGGCAGTTTTGTTGTTCTGTGAAAACGTGGCTTTTACTCAAGGCTTACCAAACTTAAAAAACCCTCTTAATGCTGTAGCAGAGCTATCTTGGTGTTCCCATAGTCCTTATCTATATGGCTGTGAAATCTTCCCACTGACTGCATGTGCATCAGTGATAATTTGCAGCCCATCCAGCTGAGAACAAATATTCCTGTCTCGTGCATATCTGAGAGCTGCATTTGGTCCTTTGTCATTTTGGGAAAGCCACAGGGCTAATTACTTACCTGATTTCCTGGATTCTTCTCTCTTTCAAGCTCACCCAACACCCTGTGAAGTGCTTTGGTGGGAGACACCATCCAGCCCTATGTTTATTGCCCCTGAACAATTCTGAGTGGTGATATTGCAGCAAACCTTGGTCAAATGTCCAGAAAACCTGTTTTTATTTGATTATAGCTATGCACTAACAGTGCCAGCCTGTCTCTTGCTCATCTTGAGCTGGCAGTAGCACCCCTAAGTACATCCAAGAGCACCTCATTGGCAGAGGATTGCAAGTGTTTGGGCTGAGAGTTACGCCTGTGTTTGATGTAGGCAGCGCCTGTTGTGCTGCCCTCTGCATCCTGAAATGCATGGTTTTGTTCACTGAACATTCCTGAGCGTTAGTCAGATGGGAACTGGAGCACCAGGGAGTTTGAGCATCTCACACAGGAGCCTGTAGCAGAAGAGGAGCCAAATGAAGTCTTTGAAACCCCATATTTGGCAACATAACTCAGCATGTTAGTTTGAGTTAAGGGAAAAAAAACCTTATTTTTTTCTGATTTAGGGTATTGCTGATCCCTAGACCTTTTTGTTAGCTTGTAGCTGCTAAAGGTTATCTTCTTCAAATAGATAATTACCATATACTTGTTTACTCAGTAATCTGTCAGTTGAATTGTGGTAACAGGTTGGACCACGCTCTGTGTGAGTAGGAATTCAAATTCTCTTATGCTTGCCCTAATTCTTTGTCGTGCCAAGTATTTGTCATTTTACATTGCCAAGTCCTTGCTTTACAAATGTTGTACTTTCACAAAAATATATTAAATGTAAATTTGTTATCCAGTGCTTGGGTTCTGGCCCCTCCCAGTGCCTTTCAGGCTGCATGACTTAAATTCAGTGAGAACTTTCATAAAAGGATAAATGGAATTGCTGCTGCCTTGCAATGGGCTTGGTGTGTGTCTGTGAATGGTTACTGTGGATTGCTGGGAAGAGGATGCTTGGATGAACAGTGCATGGTTGGATCAAGTGTAAGGGTTGTTCTCTGGTGTTGTTTCTAAGGATCCATCTGCTGTGCAAATGCCTCCAAAATCCATCTGCTGTGCAAATGTTATAGAAGTCTCAGTGACACCCTGAAATGCTCTGTCTTGCAGTCCAGGTGAGAGGGGAAGAAGTTTTGACTTTGAATGAAGACCAAGTCCTGCAGGAGCTGGTGTTGGAAGGGTTGGCTGGCATTCAGGTCAGTCCCACCTGCACCGTGGGACTGCAGAGGGAGCAGTGAGAGCTGTGGTGCACAGAAGCATTCCTGTGTGACTCCTACAGCTTCTCTAGGACTAAAACCTCTCTGGCGTAGAGTTGTTTTCTCACCTCATCAGCTTTTGGGTGTTCTTCACCAAGTCCTACCTACCGAGCGTGCTGTACCTGTTGAAGTTTGAGAAGCAGAAGGATGTGGCAGAAAGCTAACTCCTTGTCTCCCAGTGGTAGGGTGAGGACTCTGCACCTCATTTCTCATCCTTTCAGGCATTTAAGTGTATCTCAGTTCACAGCCCAGTGCTTCAAAATGTTCCAGACTGTGTTGAGCCATGATGACCCCTGTGAAAAGTCCGAGGTGCTTTCTCAGTGACATGGCCACAAGATCTCCTGGGCTAAGCTTGCTTTTGGCCCTTCCTGTCCCAGTTCCCAGCAGGCACACCTCTTTTTTTTAAAATGTAGACTACTGACTTGGAAATACCTAGCAACAGAAGGCATTATTTCAAATGCAGATGAGAGGCAGACCATCACTTGCTCAGAGAGAGCTCAGGGGGAGCATGTCTCTTTGTCCAGTATACCAGAAAAAGACATCTCAGGATAATTCTGTCAGTGGCTTTCATGTGTTTTCAAGAGCAGCAGTGGAAGTCAGCACAGTGCAGCTGTTAGAGATGGGACTGGGAGGAAGGAGTCCACATACCTACAACAGCTCCCTGTAGAAGTTGCTGGAAGAGCTCCTGGTAGCTTCAACAAGATTTTGGAACAGGTGTGAAGTGGTGGAGCCAAAAGAGAACTGTATCTGCTCTGTGGTTTAGACTAAAAGTAGTACATTCATCTATATATCTGTTTTCCCATTCCATAAACTGGCATTATAATAGCAATAATACCCACCACACAGAAGTCAGAAGGGGTTGCAAGGATTGCTTAACATTTGTAAAACATGTTGAGATCTTCTGATGGAAAGAATTCAACAAGTGCCAAGAACTAGTGTAATAACAAAGGGGAAAATAACCATTGCTCTGCATTCACTTCTGGAATGTACTGGATTATACCAGAAGCCTTGGCTTAAACATCTGTGGGTGTGTACGTTTAATAATGATTATTTTGATTACCCTGTCTATAAAAATGTCAGTTGAATCTGTTGGATGGCTTTGCTTCTTGGTGATGGAAACTTATCAGGGCTTGTCTCCTCTCACCTTTGCAATCAGATCCTCTTTTGGCTGCCCCTGCAGTCTGTTTCCATTGGCTGTATCACTTTCCTATCACAGCAGCTCTTTGCCATCCTTCCTGCCTTGATGCCCACCTTGCATAAAGCATTTTGCAGCAGTTATTACTGGCTGGCTTCCTGTATGGAACTGCTGTTCCAGAATGAAACTGAAATGATTAGCAACAACAATAACAAAAAGGGTGCCATAATAACTGCTGAGATTTGAAATCACACTGAATATTGCAGAAAAGCCCCTTACCCTGCCCCTGTATTTCTACAGGGAAGTTTGTTTGTGTTAGGTGCCTCTTAACAGCTGCCTATGTCCCTTTGGAAGTCCCCAGGCTGTGGGCACTTTTAGGGCAAGCAAATTACTGTTTTCTAGTTTTTTATCTGGGTACTCTCTGTGAACAGCTTATAAGTTGTAGATAATTTGTTAGTGAGTCTTTGAAATGGAAGGGGATTTTGTTGGGTGCTAGAGTTCTGTGAAAAGGGTTGTTTCTCCCTCCTTTTTAAAGAACAGTGGCTTTTAGATTTGTGTTTGCAGGGTGATTAATCAGCTCTCATGAGCTCAGTCAGCTTTCCAGACAGTATCTCCCATACTGAGTTTGGTAGTTCCTTACGAGTAACTTCTCTGGAATAAGGATTACAGTGAAGCAATATGAGAAGAACAAGCACATCTAAGGGAAAACTAATTGAAAGGATAAAGCCAGGATATTTTATTGTGTTTATGTGGGTGTAGTTACAATGGCTGCATTTCAAACTTCCAGCTGTTTAATTTGCACAGTGCTGTTATACGATGTCTGCAAATTGTTGCAGCATTAGTGTGCAGTTCAAAGTGCTGTGCGTGACCCTGCAGATCTGTATGGGCCTGTTTTATGGAAGGGGCTCTTTACCTTTCATGAAGGTGAAAGACACATCAGGATTAGCTTTCACAGGGATGCATGGAATGTATCTGTCCCTAATCCTGTTAGCAAATGACAGGATCTGCGCTAATAATTCCTCTGCTGTCTCGCTGAAAATGTCTCCTAATCACCTTGGCTGTTGACAGTAGGCTTCTTAAACACCTCAGAAAGAGAGAGATGCTTGCCCATGCTAAAAGCAAACAGCCGCGAATTTCCCTTGGAACAAAATCCACACCTGCACAGCATCCCTGAGTTGTGTGCGTGGGGAATCGGTACCAGAAAACGTTGAGACATCTGATTTTCATTAAATTTTTTTTTCCATTCACCACATGTTGCAGCACTGGATGTATTTGTAATGCCATATCCCCCCTCGAGTGGTTTATTTCAGTTAGCATAAGGGTTCACAGTCTGTTCTGTTTTGGTGCATGTTCTGGTCTTGCATTTCATCTGCTATCCTACTTGTGGCATTTATTTCAATATTTAGTCTGCTGTGGTATGTTAAGGCTGTGTCCTCCTAGTGCATATTTTGTGCTGGGAAGAGCGGATAAAAAAAGATTATTCTATTATTATCTGAATAATTATCTGGTAAAATTACTTTTCCAGACTCCCTGTGTGCAAATACCAATGCCTTGTACTTTGTTCATCAGCACAGCCTTTGCTGTATTTCTGAAAGCTTCAGCAGACATCCTCAGGGACCTGTCTGGCTCTGAGCAATTGTAATTTAGTTAAAATCTCTAATCCCCTGGGAAAGACAGAGCAGTTTTGACGCTTCACAGAGCCCAGGCTCATGCTAACACCCATACCTTCAATGGAGCAAGCAATAAAAATACTGGGTTCTGACTGTTTGTAGGTGTTTCAGATCCCAGAACACTTCAGTCTGGGCTGAAGTTACTGAGTGATGTGTAATCTGGGTAGTCACAACCTGCTATGTCACAGTTTCCCTTCTGTCTGTCGTGGAGGGCTTTGGTTTTCCAGGCCCTGGACGGGCCTGGCTGGATGCTGGTGACAGAGCCACTTGCCCAGTCCTGGTGCTTTCACTGTCCTTGCTATTCCCTGAAGGATCTCTTTCCCTTTTCCCTGTTCTCCGAGTGTTTCCCCAGCAACCTTCCTCCATTCCCCATCCTGTGCCCTGCAGGGATGGAGGCTCCTCATCCATTTGCTGCTGTCTGTCTCCTCTCTCCCTGTCCACAGTCCAGGGAGACATCTCGTTCCTGGCCCCTTCCTGCAGACCCAGCCTGCTATTCCTGCTTCCACATTCCTCCTTCCTGCCCCACTTTGTCTTTCCGTCCCACTCTGTTCAAATCCATAATGAATTTCAGGGTCAGTCCTAAATCAGAGAGTGCTGTTTTAGATATGAAGCCATCCAAGGTCTACAAACTGATCCACCCCAGGGTGGGGTAGCATTTCACTGATAGATGAAAAAACTCCTTTCAGGATGGGTCCAGCACTGTTGGTGGATGTTGTCCTTGATATCAATCCATGTGATGCCATGAATTTTCTTCCCTTCAGCACTCACCTTCAGTAGAGTCCTGGCTCGTGGTTCTTCATTACACCCTGCAAAGCCTGGCAGGGAAAAGAAGAAAATGCAGGACTGCAAAAGGCAGTTCTGCTCAGAAATTTGTCATCTTTGAAAACCAAAGCCTTGGTTCATCTGAGTTTCACAAATTTCTTGTTTTGTCAGGGTACATGGTGAATAAATATATGCTGGAAGTTGATTGTGAGTAGATTGGGCGTGGTGATGGAGGATTAGGGTGTGTTACTGAAATTGGTTTGGATATTAATGTTTTGTTCCTCAAATCAGTGATTCTGTGAGTTAACTTTCTCAGTCTTTGTCCTTACACAATATTCAGTGGAGCAAGAGCAGGTTGAAATTAAAGAAGCTTCGTGTGTATGAGACCTTATCCTCATGGTCCTGCACTTCCTTTTAAAACACAGTGCTCTTAAAAGGCAGCAATCCTATTAATCTTTGTGGAGGAAATGAAATGCAAGTCTTGGTTCATTAAGAGGCTCTGTATTTCCTAGAGTGCTGCATTAAAGAAGCCTTCAGAGCTGGTAACTAGGGTGAAAGCAGATAAGCAGGTGAAATTGAAGGCTGGGTTTCCAGGTCAGGGATACATACATGATTTATTACAATTCAGTTTGTGCTTTCCTAAAATCATCAGTTTGTTCTTGTTTGCTAATTTGTGAGGATGCAGTGTACTGCTTTGGAATAAAAAAAATAACACCATAAATAATTTTTTTTTTAAAAAAAGTTGAAACTATATTTTTTTTTCAAAAAACATTGCGTGCTGCAGCTACTGGGCTAAACTGCACATTGAACAAAAAAGAGTGAGAAGCCAATTCTCCTTCCAGCCAGACTTCTTGCTTTTATCTCTATGGTGAAACCTCTGTAAAATATCGATTGTTTCTGTCACTGCTGTAGGTACACAAGGGTGAAGGTGCTCTGTACTCTGAGCACCATGTTTTCTGAGACTGGTTTTACCTCATCTAACTGAGGTGGTGCACTCACTTCCTAATGACAACACAATTTCTCCTCCAGCCTATAGTGAAAAAAAATATGTGGCATGTGACATGAGTTTTTAATTTTTAAATAGAAAGAGCTTATTCTCATATTCATTGCTTAGAATACACATCTATTATATATGAATACATATAAAAAATATATAGAGGAAGATGACTGATGGTCATGAGAAACAGTCCTGTGCCCTTGCTGCAGTTCCTGGTGTGCTTTTCTCCACATTTGATGTTTGATGGAGTGTCCATCCCTGCCTGTACCCACCTCAGTGCCATAGCTTTTTGACATGGCTATGTAGGATAAGGAGATGGCCCTTAGCAAAAGTCCTCCTCATGCCTGCCTTTCCTCCCTTGCCTTCATTTAAAGATCTCTGATAGATATTGTAGGTGATGACGTGAATTTTGTTCGGCTTAAAAAGATAATTGGAGAAAATACAGAAATCTGGAGCTTGAGTATGACACGTTGGAGGCATCAATTTGCCTAAAGGTACCTGAAAAAAAAAAGTAGGTTTCATTCCTCAAGTCTTTTGCATATTTTCTAGGAAGACCACAATTCTCACTGTAAAGGGGAGCTTTTTTATGTTAGATGTCTGTCTTCATTTTTAATTTCTGCCGTCTTGAGTAAACCTCTTGGTCATGTCAGTCAGAGTTTTATTTGCAGTGAAATATAAGAGAGGACCAGTTAGATCTTAATTTTGGATGCAATCAGTAAGCTAGCAATTTGAGGTATAAAAGTGCCTTGGAAGCCATATTAAATATAGCAGCCCAAAACCACAAGAAAGAAAATTTCTTATTTGTCTTTGTAGAAATTGTGGATTGTATATTTTAGGGCCAATCTTGTAAGGCCTGACTTTTGCCTCAGCTGGGCAAGATGCCCATTGTTCTCAAGTCATATGCCTGAAATATTACTTACTGGGTAAGGCTGTGGCATAAATTATTTTGGATTTTATATGCAATAAAGCACTAGAAGCTGGAGGTGGTGGCAGCAAGCAATTTGCTCCAGAGTCAGCTAATACCACATTAACCACAGTGGTATGCACACTGATTGGGTTTTGCTCCCACTTTTTCACGTTTGGGAAAGCAAGCTTGTTTTGTACACTTTTCTGGCATGTTTGCCATCTGCCAGGGAAACAGAGGCCCAGGTAAACTCCACCAAGCTTCAAGGAAAATAGTAAAAAATTATCAGGTAAAAGGCACTTGGCCAGTTGTTTTCTGCTCAGTTATTCTTTTTTTTCATGTGAAACTTCTAAATTAGAACAGATTCGATGCACTGCTCTGCTCACTGACAGGTCAATGCCATGTCTATTGTTACGAAGTAAAACTGCAAAGCATTAGGCTTCACATATTGAGAGAATTAATCGTGCTTTCCCCTGGTAGGTTTCCAGCAAGCACTTTCATCTAAATATAATATATGTTGGAGGCAAATTTGACATTGTATCAGTAGCAGGAGGATTTTACCCTTCATGTTTGCAGGCTTGGGCTCGATTTATGCTGAGGTGCTCAGAGGTGATTAACCAGAGCTGTGTGAATGTGGTTGGAGAATCTGCTTGCATTTCATATTATGAAACAGATCATCAGTTTTGAGCCATGAGGAAAGGGGAAAAAAAAAAAAAATAGGCGAGTGCATGAGTCATTCTGCCTTTGTGCAGGGTGATGCTGTGATGGTACAGACTGGATCTAACTGCGAGGCCCAGGTTTAGGGCTTAAATCTAAAACCAACTGTGAGGTCCGGGTTTAGGGCTTGAATCTAAAACTAAAGGAACGGTGCTGTTATGAGCTGAAAAAAAGAAAAGAGACAGGGCATTGGAAATCTTGGACATCTACAAAAGTGAAACTTCACGTTTTCAACAGAAACCAGTAATTTGGGAAGTCAGGATCTTTCCTAGAGGCTTCAGTGCCATCCCCAGCACTGAAATAAAATCTCTGGATGGTTTTTGCATTAATCACTTGGTAGTCACCAAGGATTTTTGTTGTCACTATGGAGTCCTTTTTCCTTGTGGTTTTTACTTTGCCTATCACTTTTTATACTTCATTCTTCGATGTGGATGGCTTGCACCTTAGATTTCAGAATCACACTGTTAGAGGGATGAGTGTACCTACTCTTTCCTTACCTGTGAAAAAACCTAAATGTCAAAAACATCAAAAAGAGAGAAACCATTAAAAAAAAGTTACACAAACTGAACCTCTCAGAAGGCCTCTTCTTTCCCATGCTTAACTGTTTTGTCATGTAAACAAAATAACAATCTCCCGGCCAAGTCCTTAACCAAAGTAAATAATCTAGAGGTTTTTCTCAGCTGAAACAAAAGAAATGTTGTTAAAATGGCCACTGTTTTAGTGTTTAGGTATTTTAGATCAAGGTTCGAGGTAGAAGAAATGCTTCTAAAGGTATGGTAGGAAATAAAGGATGCCAGGTCTGACAGACAGAATGTTCTTCTGAAAATATATTCAGTATCTGGTTACCCATCAGGGGAAAAAAAAAAAACTTTGAAATCTTTGGAGCTGTGAAAAAGAAGAAAGTATATTAGAAACACAGTGTGAAAATGAGGTGAATGAGAACACAATGCACTGAAAGGTGCATCAGTCTCTGTTTTGGCCTGAGCACTGGGTGAATATGTGGGTAATTTTTCTGCTCAGAAGTACAGGCTGTGTACCTGTGGAGAATGGAGAATGGGTGGATGAAAGGAGTAAAAATGCTTGAGATTGAGATAAATTGTGAGCAAAATGTGTATCTTTTGTAAATGGAAGGCTGTTGTGTTTAAGTCCAGCAGGTGCCACCATAGAATCTAGTCCAACTAAGCTAATAGAATAAGTTAATAGTCCATACCTAAGTTAATAGAATTTCACCAAGCTATCGACAATGAACCCAAAATTTGTTTTTGTTTTTGTTTTTTTTTTGTAGTATAACTTCCAAAAAGGCATCCATCTCAATGCAGAGATGCAAGAGATGGATGTTCATAATTTCTTATATGTATAATTATCCTCACTGTTCAAAGCATGTGCTTAATTTCCAGTTTTAATTTGTCTGGGTTTAATTTCCAGCCATTGGTTAATTTTATCCACTTGTCTCTCCTACATTCAATGTGGAAAAAAAATGGTGCATGTCAAATTGAGAAATATGTGAAAAATATGGATGTTAGTAACAGCATTCAGGCACAACATTGGACTGAGAACTGTGGTGGCATGTCTGCATGTCTTCAGCACAATCCCCTGTTTTCACTCACTACATCTTTTTGAAGCATGAGCATTTTGGACTGAAACTCTACTCATTCCCTCATAAAAATGAATCTTCTTGAGCAGGTCTGTGCAGAATGCTGGCAGCTCTTACTGAATTATGGAGGAATGATTAGAAAAAACAGTTTTCCCCACAACTGCCCCCCACCATTCACCACGATTTTAGATATGACTTGAATGAGATACAGCTGACACTGACATGCAAAGCTCGAAAGAGGCACAGCCCTCTGTGGAAGCACGTGCACTTGTTATGTTTTTTTTTTTTTTTTTTTGAGGTGAAGATTGATCAGTTGTTTATATTCAGGTTTTGAAGTGTGCCTATCATAGCACAAATTAAGTGAACAAAATAAAGATTAAAAACATACGTAATCATAAATAAAATGGGACTGTATATCAACAGTGACACAAAGAGCACTCCCCACTGGGTATTTTAACAAAGTCCATCCTCACCCCACCCATCCTTTCAGGAAGAGCCTGGGTAAACAGAAAGACTTTCTAAGAGCAGAGAAGGCCAACAAATGCAACTTTTATAGACTGAGTCTGGCAGTGAAGTTTGTCATTAAGGACATTTTACTGACATCCTCCATCTGACATAAATTTGGAGAGGCACAAGATGACAGATATCACTGTGGCCTTAGAAGTGGGTTAGGTTGCAAGTTGGAGGGGCAGGAGTTTGGTACAGAATGAATGATCTCATTTCTTGGGGTGGACCACAGACAAAATCAATTTCTAATACATGTCAAAGCTTCAGGATAACAAAGTTGTGTGGGAAAGAGCTTGCTGAATAGGTACAATTGTGTCTAGTTGAGGTCCATCTTGTGAGGGCCCTGCTAAGAATGAAAGGTGTTTTTGCAGGCATAAAAACCAGGCTGATGTTTGAGTGAACCATGGAGGAAAGAAAAGGCAGATATGAGCTGCCTGCTTAAAAATCTTAAAGGCTTTTGTTCTGTTTGGAATTTTTTTAAATGTGTTTCTGACACTCTTGAAATGGAGTCTGAGTTCAGATCCACAGCAATTCTTTCTCTCTGCCTCCTCTAGAATGGAGTAGTGTGATCCAGCTCGAATTAGGCAGGTTTTTTCTACTCCTCTGAAAAATGAAAAAAGAACTTAGACTCATCAGGTTTATTTATGACTCACTGAGGACAGATTATGCTACAAATTATAAAGTTTCTCTGTAATCAGAACACACACTGTTTAGAACAGGGACCAAATCTTGCCCTATCTTTATAAATTGCCTACTGCAGCAAGCCCGTGAGCTTGATCAGAAAATTTCAGTGCTGTCATAATTCAGACAATAATAATAATGTAGTAGTACTGGGCAAGGAACTCTAAACCCAAAGTGCCTTAGATAATGCTTGAGCTGATTTGTGGTTCCAAGTGGAAACCAGTTGAAGCTGGATTGTATGAAATGGTCTCAGCCCCATAATCATCCCAGCTATTACCAAAGTTTCTTGCTGGGTTATAACTTTATATAAATTCGGTGTTTGGTGTAAAAATACAGAGTGGTATTTCTGTGAAAAAGGTCTGAAGCAGATGGCCACATCTCCTGTATTCCCAATCCAGGAGATTTATTTTCAACTCAAAGTCCCCCCCGTTCAATCCGAGGGCAATATTTTTAGACTTATTCAAATAATAATGAGATTTGTTGTTGAGTTCTGCAGGCCTGGGATTTCTGTCCTCTCTGCTCGACAGGGCAGAACATCTGTTGGTGCTTGTTATCACTTGGTACTTGTTATCACTACCCAGCAGGGAGGGAAGTGTCCTCTCACATAGAGAAGCTGTGCTGTATGGGAAGGATGAGAGACTCAGTACTAAAGCTTTACTAGAACGGCTTACCAATAATGCACAGAGGTTACACTGCTTTTTCTCATGTTAAAAGCATACAGAAAGTAACAGGACAAACAGCAGAAATGCCTTTTTTTTTTTTTTTTAGCTTGCTATTTAGACTGAGAACATATCTTTGATAACAAGGTGTAGGACAGTTTCCAAATCATTATCGTTTCTTCCCTGAGACCAGCTCAGTTGGTTGGAGCATGGTGCTGATAATGCCAAGGCTGTGGTTGGATCCCTGTATGATCCATTCACTTGAGAGTTGCACCTGATGATCCTTGTGGGTCCCTTCCAACTCGGAATATTCTGTGATCTGAATATCCAATAAGAGCTGTTGTATCAGCAGGCTTGGCTTACCTCTCTGAGATCATGCTGTGCTGTGGTCTTGTTGCCTGAGATAGCTGGAGCAGCTGATTGTGGAGAGACACTTGCCTGCAAAGCCTCTGAACAGTTCCGTGGAAGGTGACAAATGGTTATAAGTTCAGTTTAATTTAGTTTCTGGGAGTGTGCTGGGCAGAAAGGCTGCTCTTCCAGAGGTGGAGAAACAACACAGGCCAGCATGGATCACCAGATTTCCATCTCTCTGATAAACAGGACTGAAATCTTGGAGACATATTTTTTATTGTTTATTTACTCTTAGTCTGAAGAATGCCACAAGATGTAGGCAATTGGAAGACAAGCTCTGAAGAGCTCCCAAATTGATTTTGCCTATGATGGGTTGCTACAGAGATCTGTAACAGTGGGAGATTGAGGGTCACTCTTTACGCTCCCAGTGAAAGCAGTGTTAACAGAATTGTAAAGAAAACATGAAACAGATCTGTTTAATCTAAAAAAAACCTGCAATTAGTTGTTCCTATGACTGTTTCCAGATTAGTGAGTATGTGGCATGAAGCACTGCTGGTGAACAGAAATGAATACTTAAGGTGACTCTTTTGGATGGAGCCCATACCTGGTGTACTTGCTCACTGTAGCAAACTGCTGTGATCTGTAGTAAGGCAATGGATTATTTAGAAGCATTTTAAGAGACATTGTCAGCATTTCTTAACAGATGATCTCTGTGATAAGTGTCCAAGGACAGGAAGTACATATCTGTTTAATGGATAAGATTTTGTGGGAATTTTTTGCTTAGGGTATTATTTTTATTTCCTTTTTTAGTCTGCTGAGCAACTGGTGGTTTAAAAAGGGCATTTTAAAGAGGCTTTTAAAAGCAGTTGTACTCCTTGCTTTGTAGGGGTGCTCTGTGTGGGTACAGAGAGTGGGATAAACTTCTTCATCCTTCTATGGTCTCACTGCAAAGACAAATCCTGAGCTATAGGCCCTGGGTATCAACTCAGTCGTGGCCATTATCCAGCTGCCAGGCTAGGAGCAGTGTGTCCTCTCCTGTGGCCTTACATCTGGACTTCAGACCTCAAAAGATCATAGGCTTCTTGCAGCCAGAACATTTTACTAATGAGGGGGGTGTCTGTGGTCAGTTTGCTAATGCAGTTTTATTCCCGAGTCTCTTTCTTGTGGAAATTAAGGACCCCATTGGTTTATTGTTTTATTCACATGCTTTCTGTTCTAGACCTAAATGAAATGTTGATACCCCTTGAAGTTGCTTCCAAATGGCAGGAGGTGTTTTTCCTTACCTTCCCTGCATCACCTCTAGTGTTTTTGTCTCCTTCCTTTCTTCCTCATCCGCCACTGTGATCCCTCGTGGCCATGCTGCTCATGGTTTGCACTCTCTTTGAGAGGAGTTGTTTTATAAAGAAAAAGATTGCAAGCTCTTGAGGCTGAGCAGGAAAGTAGCAAATCAAATTCTTCGGTGCATTCAGGATGAAAATGCTGTTCTAGGTTGGCAAGTGGCTCAGCCATGTTCTACACTTTAAATTCTTAAAGCAAAATTGAGCTGAATGAATCCCTGCTGAACCTATACTTTCACCATTCTTTCAGCAAAGGAGAAAAGATTTATCAGAACATGGTGATAGGTGAGGTTTGGGCCCAAAGAATCTGATTGATGGCTAAATCAAAATGGTTTAGTTGCTTTTAATGTAAAAATCTTATTTGCAATACAAACATTATCTGTCCTTGGTTTGAGTCAGTGCAGAACTCTGGGTTTTTTCTATGTTCATGGCTGAATTACAAACTTAAATGTGTGACTATGTAAGGGAGATTTCTTAACCATGATGTATCAGACCACTGCCAGAAGCAAAGTAACTGAATGCCCTGACTGAGTCTGGCACATGTTAGCTTCCTAATTCACTTTCCCTGCACAAAAAGATAAGAGGAATGCAGGCCTCTCCCTTTATCTCACACAGTAATAACCTCAGCAAAGGTTTGAATGGGACACAGGATTATTAGGATTGTAAGGTCTTGCTTTCCTTTTCAAGTAGGATGAAACTAAATGGGTTCGATGAATACAATGGGTTCTCAGCTGTAGGCTTTCATCACAGCAGCGATCTTGTGTGATTTGGCCTGGCAGGGCTCTGGGCTCACAAAAATTTTGTGGGTGTCAGATGTTTGGCACTCAGAACCGACCACTGAGAGCTGTTGTCATACTTGTGTCTCCCTGCTTTCTAGTCTTTAAAATTTAGAATAGAGTCACCATTTTCAGCAAGTGATATTTAGAGGAGACCAATGAAAAGCTGCTTTGCTGAGTCCAATTTCAGTTACGTGGGCCTGAGAAAAGTCTGCTCAAATGCTGCTCTGAGTGCTCTGACAGGATCATGATGAAGGCTAGCAGGATGTTTGCTCAGCTACAGAGATGGGCTTTTATGGATTTGGTGTTTTCTAGAAGCCAACAAACAGTGTGGTGTGGCTGCTGCCTTCACTGGGACTATTTTCTCAAGTTCGCTTCTGGGAAACAAAAGAAAACCGGGGTTTGAAATCATGCATCTCAATTTCAGAGCATATTTTCTAAACAGCATGTGGAGCAGCCACTGTAGCCATGCTTCCTGTGCTCTGGAAAACTGCTTTCTGTGATTTTTTCGTTGTCCAACATGCTATAGCGCCTTTGTTTGCCTGTCCCTGTTGCAGGCTGTCCTACCAGAGAAATGATGACGATGACGAAGAAGCCGCCAGAGAGCGTCGCCGGCGGGCTCGGCAGGAGAGGCTGAGGCAAAAGGAGGAAGGAGATCTCTCAGGAGAAGGAACGGAGAAATCCGAAGTGAATGCCCAAAACAGGTAAATTACGTTGTTTACTGATGAGTCAATGGTAATTTTTGTTCAGATAGAGAACTTTTGGAAGAGGTTTGCTTTGGCGCTTGAATTTTAAGTACAGGGTTTGGCCATCCTCAAACTGAAGGAGGACATAACACTGTAAGGATCATCCTGGCTGTGTCTACATGGTAGGGTGGGAGCCTGAGGCCATGCTTATGGCACATAACCAGGTGTTCTCAAGGCTGTCCGTGGGGTAATTCAGCTGGGGCTCATGGGGTCTCTCAGATTCTCTCAGGCATGGATGCATCTGGCCTCACAAAACACCACGTCTTTTGTTATGCTCAACAGGGGTCATGGCATCGTGGGGCCAAAACACTGGGTGGCACCCAGTCCTCAAGTTGTAGCTGCAACGTGCCTGCAGGGTGCTGGGTGTGAGCTCCAGGGCACAGCACTCATCTGGCATTGTCAGTGTCAGACAGGTGTAAAGAGCAGAAAAGCTTATGGAATGAGGTGACGCTTCAAATCATGGAATCATCAAAGCTGGAAGAGACCTTTAAGATCACTAAGTCCAGCCACAAACCCAGCAGTGCCCCTGCTGCCTAAAGAGGCCAACCTAGAAACAGAGACTGGACAGGGGTAAGGGAATAAAGGTGGATATTTATTTGAAAGGCCTTCAGAGGCACATCCTGGGCAGGCCAAAGGCTACACCCAAGATGGACCCCGAGTCACGAGTTCTTCACACTTTTATAGCTTTGGTCCATTTGCATCTCAACCCAATTTCACCAATTAAACTTTAGCTAATGATGGAATTTCCCCTCAGCTTGCCCCCCTTCTCAAGATGCTGGGTTACACATTTTGGGCCTAGGCCGGGCTGGGTGTCCTTGGAGAGCAGCCTGGAGAGGCTTTGTTCTGTCTGTCTCAGCATGAGAGAGCAGCAGCTCCCAGGCTGCAGGACACTGCAGAGTTACACACTGGGAATGCAGGATTTGAAACATATAAAAGCTAAAATCTAAGGCATCACCCCTGTAGCCCCTAAACCATTAAACCACATCGCTCATATCCCCACCCACTTGTCACAAGCTGAGTGGCCTTCCCATCTGTCCAGAGCTGGCCTTCCAGTCCATCCATCATTTATTTAGTTTCACATAGTCACAAATAATAGACCCAGATTTCCAGGGGCCATATAATAACAATTGATAGAAGAAACGAGAATTGTGATAGCCAGTGCTAATAGATACTGAGCACATTCTATTTAAGGCAAGGAGAATGGATACAGATGGCAAAACAGCAGCTAGATTTTGAAGCGTGTAATTTCCAACCATGGAATGATGTTACAGCAAGCTTTTTTCCTAGAAACAGTGAAGTGCATATGTTGTTAGAAAGAATTTGGTTTATTTTAATGCAAATCTGTCCCTTTTATGCAGTGTGGCAGGAGAGGAAAGCAAGCGCTCTACAGACGATGAAGCTGCATTGCTGGAGAGACTGGCAAGGCGGGAGGAGAGACGCCAGAAACGTCTGCAGGAAGCCCTGGAACGCCAGAAGGAATTTGACCCCACGATCACAGATGGGAGCTTGTCAGTGCCCAGCAGGAGAGAAGTAAACAACGTGGAGGAAAACGAGACCACGGGGAAGGAGGAAAAGGCTGAAACGCGCCGAGGACGCTATGAGACTGAGGAGACAGAAACAGTTACCAAATCATACCAAAGGAACAACTGGAGGCAAGATGGGGAAGAAGAGGAAAAAAAAGAAGAAAAAGACAAGGAGGAGGTACAGGAGGAGAAACCAAAGGAGCTCCCCGTAGAGGAAAATCAGGTAGATGTGACAGCAGAAAAATCCACAGATAAAGAAGAGGCAGTAACTGTAAATGCAGAGGAACACAAAGCAGAGAATGACACAAATGCTGTGCCGGAAGGGACGCAGAGTGTAGCTGATGCTGTAGATAAAGAGAAGCTTCGGGATGAGGAAAAGGCTGAGGAAGAAAGGAAGGAAGCAGAAGAAAGGGAGAGGTTAAAAGCAGAGGAAGAGAAGAGGGCAGCTGAGGAAAAGCAGAGAGCAGAGGAAGAAAAGAGGGCAGCTGAGGAAAAGCAGAGAGCAGAGGAAGAAAAGAGGGCAGCTGAGGAAAAACAGAAAGCAGAGGAAGAAAAGAGGGCAGCTGAGGAGAGGGCTAAGGCAGAAGAGGAGAAGAGGGCAGCTGAGGAAAGAGAGAGGGCTAAAGCAGAAGAGGAGAGGAGGGCAGCTGAGGAGAAACAGAAAGCGGAGGAGGAAAAGAGGGCAGCTGAGGAGAGGGCAAAGGCAGAAGAGGAAAAGAGAGCAGCTGAGGAAAAGGCTAAACTAGAAGCAGAGAAATTAAAGGAAAAACAAAAGATGGAAGAACAGAAAGCAGAAGATAAACAGGTAAAAGAGAAGAAAGTAGAAGACAAAAAACCTCAAGCAGCTTTCGTAAAAAAACAGGTACAGTAAACATTTTGCACCAACATAAGACACCTGTGGTTTGTGTGAAATGTAATGCAAGAAAAGATTGAATTGGAATTCCCTCACTGATCTAGCCCTGTACTGAAGTTACTAACACTTGTGCTGTCGCTCTCCCTTTTTAAAAATAAAGCCCCTCCTGCTTCCCAATAATTCAGTGCACAACAGGCCTGCCCTCACTCCATTGTTCAAAGAAAACCTTGCATGTTCAGACCTCTGCATGTGCTTTTGCTGCCTTTTTTCCCCTTTTTTACTGCTCTAAACCGGCCTAATGAAGTAACACGTGAGGTGGAGGCAGACACATCCTGGCACACAATATTGTGAGCACCTGTTGAACTGTGTGAGGAATGTTGCGTGCTAAATGCAGTCACAAGAAAGGGCTCTGCTGGGACACGTGAGCACGGTGCCACACAGGGCAGAAAGGCCCAGATGGGGGAATTTGGGGAGGGTGGAGGGGGCACAGCTGCACACAGAGGTGTGGGCACAGCAGCACATGATGGATGGAGTTGTGGCTGCACACAGGATTGGTACGTGAGCACAGTGTGGAGAAACAAAAGTGCAAACAGATGCGATGTTTTTGTGTTAAAAAAGTAAATAAATTGTTAAAAACCCAAAAACAAAGGAGGAAGAAAAAATGGAAGCTAAAAAGGAAAAGCTGCCAGAAGAGAAGCTCCAAGCTACCTCCATAAAAGATCAGGTAACTCATGAACCACTGATTTAGATGCGAAAGGGAAACCTGAGATATGAAAACAAATAAGGCACCTATAACTGAAAGTTGCTTCTTCAGCAAAGTACTTAAACTTGTGCTCCACTTCGAGAACATGGGTAATCCTGCTGAAATAAATAGGGATGAAGCTCCTTAAGTGCTTAAAATTAAGTAAATTCTTAAGTAGTTTGTTCTTTTGGGGCTTTAGGACCAATTCCTGTTTGTCTTAAAACAAATATTTCAGGA
Source organism: Pachycephala philippinensis (assembly GCA_013397055.1). NCBI lineage: Eukaryota > Metazoa > Chordata > Aves > Passeriformes > Pachycephala > Pachycephala philippinensis. Next base: position 41,242 of record VWZT01008174.1, read on the forward strand.
AACTCAGTTCAGTCAATAACACAAGTATGGTTTTCCCCCTAGGCATGAATTTTTCAGGACAGTTATCAACTAATCATCCTTCCCTGGTTTCCTCTCACTTTACTGTGAACTTTTTCCCTATGAACAAAACCTACTCTAATCATCATCATAATCATGATAATTAATAATAATCATCATAATGATAATAATCATCATCATAATGATAATAACAATCCAGGCCCCTTGGCCACCTGACTGCCTCAACTAATAATTCCCCTGCAAACTGCAATACCCCGTGATATAAACTGTGCATACCCAAGGCTCTTCTTTTGTTTTAAAGAGAAAATCTACAAAATTTACTGCATTGCATTTCCACTGTAAACACAGGAGCTGGTGCCATGGTGTTTTACTGTATGGTAAGTAAATAAGAATTGGGGACCATTTATTTTGAGGATGCAGCTGGACACAGGGAGCCACGTTCAGCGCTGTGCAGGAGCTGTGGTTTTGGCAGCCACGGACAGGTCCCAAAACAGCCCCTGATTCTGATTAGGGGAGACTGATCAGAGACTGGGCAGAGCCTTGGAAGTTTGGACCCATTTGGGTTCAGCCAGATCTGTGTGAGTTAAAGGGAGCCAGAGCACAGATTCCTGCCTGTCCAGTGAATTGGGACCACTGAGGGTCCACTCCAGGGTCCTTAGTTAGCAGATGAGTTTGGAACATTCTGTAGATGCTTAGCTCACCCTCAGAGAGTGGTGAGGAAATAGCTGCACAAAAA
>VWZT01008174.1:42001-86372 GCA_013397055.1 Pachycephala philippinensis
AAAAAGGGGGGATGGATTATATTAAGGAGACAGAACCAGTTTCCACTATTCACTTTTACATGCAATCTTTGAGTATTACAAGTAAATGTAAAGAGGAGGCTGTAGCTGACCACAGACTTTGATTTGTGGGGAACTTGAGACACAGTTGTCCTGCTCATTCTTGTGTAGAGCTCGGCCAACTCTCCCTGGAGCTCTCATCATGCTTATAAACCCTACTCACTGGGCTAGATTATTCCAGGAAATTGGCAAGACTTATAAAAGTTGCTTGGGATTTTAGTGTTTCCATCTTTGGATGTTCAAGCTGAGACAAGTTAATAGAATCCCACTTCTAGTGCAATGCTGAATACCCATCCTGAGCATTCAAAATGTCTTGAAAATATCAATTGTTACTTCTTGTGAAGAAAAGTTGATTATCAGGCAAGATCAGGCTCCCATCTCTACTCCCCGCCTTTCCAGGACATAAAAATTCAATGAGGTCTCTTTCTAAGAGGATGCCAGTGTTTCATGAACAAGACCCTGAAGGAATAGAGTGTATCTACACAATCAGGTTTTGCTTCTGCTTTGGGCCTCAAAGTTCAGGTTTTGATTAATTTGGCAAGAAAAATTTGTCTCTTTTTCTGAACTTCTGCACAGTTTTTGGTTCTTAGAAGTGACCTGAGAAGTTCATAAGAACAAGCTTTCTCATGATGTGAGACTCCTGGTATTTCCTGCTTCCAGTTTGGCCAGACGTGCTGCAACAGTTGCTTTTCTCATGGTATTTGGACCCAGAGTTGACTCTGCAGGGAAGCCCTAACCCAGATGCCCACAGCTTTTAACTCACCAAGTAACTGAGCCCAAGTAAGGAATCAAATCTGCCAAATGGGCCCAACCACAAGAACTGATTTGCTTCAGCCTGAAGGGGTTCAAACTCAAGATTTAGAAATCTCAGCTCTCAGATCATAGCATAAAAATCTAACAGTAAGGAAGCAGTGTAGAGAAAGATTAAAATATAAATACCTAAAGCTGGAAATTTGCTAACCATGCCTTTGATCATGTTCTATCTTGATACCAAGATTTGTGAGAACATATGAACTATTTCAGTTCAGGTAATATCACCCATCTGCTCCAAGTGGAGTCCTTTTTGAATTCACCAGAAGCTGAATTAGTCTGTAATTTAGGGAAGCAGTGAGACAAGGGAAAGAACTTATTCTCTTGCCTGCCTTTGGAATGAGATACAAAGGTTTCTGCTTCTGTGCTAATCAATCTCTGTTTTGGTATTAAAATTAGTAGGAGAAGGATTGGGCCCAAAAGATGTGAAATGTTTCTGTAATACCTGGTTTTACCATCTTTTTGAATAAAGAGGCCAAGCTGTGTTAATGGTTTTCTCAAATGCAGACACATTATCATAAATCGTACTAGCTTCTGAAATGCTATTTCCTAACCTATTAATTTTTAAACTATATTGTTTTAATATTAGTTTTCTCAGTGATTTCAATTAAGATGTAAGAGATACAACCCTCCCCAGTGGACCTGAATACATAAGGCAGCTGGAAGTGTTGGCTTTTTAAGAAGGCTTAGAAAGGCCTTGATGAAAATCTCAGCAGAGGAAATCTTACGCTCTCAAAATCCCAGGACAGAGATCCTGGCATGAGAAATCTTGCACACAGCCGATTTCAGCATCACCCTGACTGGGGCTGGGGGGTCAGGAGATTGCTAGCAAGCAGCAGAGATCCTTGCTGTGAACATACTCACCAGCTCACCCTGGTTTGGGAACACCCAGCAGATGATCCTGCCTGTTGGCATTCATTAGGACAAATGAAATAAATGAATAGCCCTGCTTGTCTTAGCTCAGCTCCTGGAAAAACAGCAAACCATTCCTTGAGGCCGCTGGTGATAATGGCCCTGCTTGTAGCAGTTGCAGCATCAGGGCCAAAGAATGCACAGCCACGGAAGCTGAACTCCCCTCTTGTCCATCAGGGAGCTGCTGCCAGGTCGTGGCTAAAGCCTGCTGGCAGGAGAGGCTGGGAAAAGTCTGCACTGTGCTGCTGCCTGCTCTCAGAGCACAGCAAGTGCCTCTGTTGGTTGTGTCCAACATCCCCCACCAGCAGCAAATTTGCTGAAATGGTTTAACCATCCTATATTCACTTATAACACGGTGGTGTCCACCCCATCAGCTTCTCTGAGCAGCAAACTGGCCCCAGGTAAAGTCAGAATTCAATGCCTTACGAGGATCTTGGTTTTGAAGACTCTGAACTCATCCTTTGTAGGTAAAGGTTTTGCTTCTCCAGGAGTTGTTCTTGGATGAGGAAGAGCAGAAATTTCTTTTGATTTGGGGTATGAAGGTGTACTAGTTTTTTATTTCAAGGTGCAGCTCAGGACACCTTTAGAGCAGTTGTGTTGTAGACAGGACTGTTATAGAAGTTCTTTATCTTTCTAGTTAGCAAATGGAACTGCAACAGGCTTCCAAAGTATTTATTTTCTAAAGGTCTCCATTTGAATTCTACACAGAAGGTATTTCTTGCTTGCCAGCTAGAATCTTCCTTCAGCACAGGGCTGGGGAAAGCAAATAAATATTTTGGAGGTAGGCATTTCATCTGCTGCTGTTGAAAGTTTATTTTGGCTGGTAGTCTTAACTAACTGAGAATATTTCTACCTGAGGATACACAACTTAAATCAGTTCACTTTCTGTTTTTTACCAGCATCTAGCCATGACTCAGCATGCTGGGCTCAGGCCATCTGTGGTATTGATAAATACTACTTAACTCTGACGGAGTTCATACTGGAGAATGAAATTGATGCACAAAATATTCTTGATTACTATTAAGAATCATAGGACAAAGCTTTGTAAGGATAAAGGGAATTTTACTTGTGTTATCCAGAGCATTTCCTTCTTCATAGGTTTAAATATTCGTGTCTGATAATGCTACCCGTGACCAGCCCCAGGTAGGGCTGTACTTTTTGTCAGAGACAGTTTGGCTCTGATACGAAGATGATTTTGTGTTTTGGCCATTATTCTTGCAATAATGAAGTATCCCTCTGCTATGACACTGAAAAGAGCGTGAACTTTGTCAAACAAGCTTGACATTTGGTGGAAGTTATGTGTTATTTTTACTGCACCCTTGCCCTAAACCTGGTACCGAGAGCGTATCGACAAGTCCCAGAGAGTTTGCAACCCACAATTAAGAAATAACAGGTGAATGATGCTGCAGTGGGAGGGAAGAGAGGGGGTGCAGTTGCAGAATGAAGCTGTGTGGTGTCATAATCCCATGGCCACAGCAAACTTCCACAGAAGACCGATAATATTATTTTCAAGATGCTTTGGTCTTGAATTCAGGTCAGGACAGCAAAGTGATGGTTGATCACAGTTTGGAGCTTTGCAGACTATTTCTGCCATAAAGCACATAAACAGTTTGAAAACAGTTCCCAATCTTGCCAAGAAATCTGTGTTTCTCGGCTGTTATTTAGAATGCCTCATTCTGACTTCTTTTTTGTGTGTGTCTTGTGTTTTGTTCTGTGATTTATGCTATCTCCTGACCAGGTAAAAGATGACAAAGGCAAAGCACCCAAAGAGGAAATGAAGAGTGTCTGGGATCGTAAGAAGGGCGTTCCTGAACAAAAGGCACAGAACGGAGAACGTGAGCTCACCGCCTCCAAACTTAAACCTACTGAGAATGCTTTTGGGTAAGTTCCAAGTAAGAATTGGGCTTGCTTGGGTTACAGCAGATCAGGGGCCATCTCTGGGTCTCTGCTTAATGGCCTTGTGGCAGCTGAGTAGAGGAACTGGGCTGGCAACCCCAGCAGTGGCTCAGGTGTTCATGGGGTTGTAGTTCTGTAGTTTCTAATGTGGCATTATGTTTCTAATGTCCTTTCTGTAATGTGGCATCACTACCTGATGCAAGCCCTTATTCACGGCCACTTCAATTAACTTGTCATATTTTTTTTTAGTGATACAATTCCTAAATCATGCATGGCATGCTAGAACCAAATTTCATTCAATTTGGTAAGCTCATGTGGGGGCAGAGAACTCTGTGTCAGTAGATTCTATTATGATACTGAAACCACAGATAATTTAACTCTGGTCCTGTCTAAGCTGTCCCCACACTGTTGCAGTGACAAGGTGAAGTCAAGAAAGCAGAAGGAAATGACCTTGCTCCCTCAGTAGAGACAAGAGGCTTGGTTTTGCTTTGCTGGGGCTTTCCTTCCTCATTTATTTCTAATATCTGCACAGAGGCCAGTAATGACAAAACCCTAGATTTTGTGTTCTCTAATTTTTTAAGTCAGATCTCAACTTTTGCTGTAGTAACCTATTTCCAATTGCCCACCTATTTTTAATTAGATTCTGCATAGCAGAATGAAGCACAATTCAGGTGGTAACTCTAGAAAGAGCTTCTCTCTTGATTTCAAGGCAAACATTGAAATTAATGGCTTCTGTAGAAAAGTGTTTTTTCAATTAGGTAAAAACCTCTCCTAGCCAAAATCATCTTCTTTTTTCTTTTTTTCTTTCCTTTTTATAAACTGTGTCACAGATTGATTTTTATTTTTCTTTTTAAGGAAATATTTGGCTTGTGGTTGTATTGGGAAATTCAAAGAAGGTAACGATTTTCTAGTGAAAATTTTATTTAAAAGGATCCTGCCTGCTAAAAGCATGGGATACATGAAATAGAAATTCAGTTCTTCCTTTTAGCAGAAAACTAGGAATGAGTAAATTTTTTTCCTTCTGCATCTCTCTTCCTCTTTAACACTGACACAGGCAAAGGAAAAGTTAAGCTCTCCAGGCACTTTGAGAAATCTGAGCATGGCAGATGGGATTTGCTATTGTATCTCAGAACTCCCCTCGTGATTCTTCCGGGAAAAACAAACTTTCTCAAAATAAAAGCGGCTCAAAAGGCCCTGGAGACACCCTGACCTAAGGCCAAAAGACAGACAGCGATGGAGATGGAATAGCAGGAAATTGGCCTTGCTTAAAACTCTCCTTCATGGCTTGGGTCACACCATTGATAACATGAGAATGATTTTCTAAAAATATTTTTGTTGTGTTTTCGTTTGCTTTACTTCCTGTGGGAGACAGGCATTAGTGACAAAATGTAGGTTTGAGTTTCCACTCCTTTTTTTTTTTTCTTCTATTTCTGTTTTTCTTCTGCTGTTTCGTGAAAATGTGAAGAAGCCTGTTCAACAATCTTTTATCAGCTGAGCAGAAGACTTGGGTTGGCAACATCAGCAGAGGTGCCAGTATTTGTTGGGTTGTTAGGTATGAATTGGGGCTCTTGGCCTATTTTCTAATGAACTACCCCCACAGAGTTGGACTTTGTCTGCAACTGTCCTTTGTTCTTTTTTTTTTTTAAATGAACATATCAGATACTATTTAGAAAGAACATAACTTGGCTAACTTTCGGTGGTGAGAATTCAGAACAAAATAGGGTAGTGGAGGCTAAATGAAAACGTTATCTGTCTTTTTGTGTACGTCAGTCAGTAAGAGAAATACAGAATAAAATCCCATTTTATGGCTTCCTCTTCCCATCTCCCCTCCCACCTGCCTTCCTCCCTATTCTCATACAGGACTGCAAAAGTCCTAAATATGATGTAAGATGTTTTTTCACATTGTTCTGACATTTTTGGCTCCCACAAATGACTTCTTTCCTTTTCCTCCTTGTCTGAAAGCTGGCAACCAGCTTCATTTCTTAATACCAAAGAGGTGCTTACAAAACTCCTTCTCCACCCAGCATCTCAATACTAATTTTCCAGTGTCGACAGCAGAGAACAGAGATCTCCCAGAATCTGTTGAAAACAGAGGAGTTGGAGGTGGAGGAAAATGAGGATAATTACTGCCAGTGCATTGTTTTCTATTTTGGATTATGCAGAACCAGACAGGGAAGACCTGTGAGCAGCATGAGAATAAAGTAAGCTCAAAACTTAAAATATCCTTCTTTGTAAGGAGGCCAAAATAATCACCTGAGGTGTGCGAATAAGAATGTTCAGACCAGATTCTGCCATTGGCTTTATCAGGTGAAAGCTGAGTAGCTGTTAATTTCCTTGGGGCTGACTGCACTGAAGGTACTGAGGGCTAACCTTTCTTCTGTGCTGATAGAGAACAGAGTGGCTCTTTCTCAGGAGAATCTTGGCAAACGTTCTTCATTCTGAAGGCCAAATGTTTGCCTTTTGTCTGTCTGAAGTGACCTCTTCCATCTTCTTTGGGCCCAAAGCTTGCAGGTCTTGGAGAGATGGCAACACAGACTTAGCGACCAAGGGGCAAAGGAAAAAAAAATTGAGGTTCCTGGGTTTGTTTGCTGTAGGGACTACAACCTTGCAATGAAGCAGGAAAGCCTTAAGATAGCCAGGGATTTCTTATGTCGTGTGCAACATTGTGTGCTCTGTATCTTTAGAAATTACAGAGTGCCTTGTAGAGGCCTGTGGAACATTTTGGATTCTCAGCACTTCTGCAAATTGAATAAGAGGTATTCCAGGCTGGACACCCACTCAAAATCACACCTCACATATTGCTCTTCACTTTGGTTCTGAATGGGCCAAATGAAATTTCAAATAGAGTTTCCGATATTTTCTTACAATGCTTTGGTCAATTGTGAAAGTATTTTTCATTTACAAAAGGAGGAGTTCCTTTCTGCAATTTGGCATCACTACCTGATGCAAGCCCTTATTCATGGCCACTTCAATTAACTTGTCATATTTTTTTTTTAGTGATACAATTCCTAAATCATGCATGCCATGCTAGAACCAAATTTCATTCAATTTGGTAAGCTCACGTGGGGGCAGAGAGCTCTGTGTTAGTACATTCTATTATGCTATTGAAACCATAGATGATTTAACTCTGGTGCTGTTTTGTATGGCTGACTCCATCTGCATGAGGCATCTCTGTGAATGAAGAGCATCTTTGCAGGATTGGGTGTGATTGGCTGGATTGCAAATTTGTATGGTATTTGTTTTTTCTATTGTCATCTCTAACAGTTACTGTTGGAATGTTCAATTTATACTCTCTTGTGGTATTATACTCTACAACACTCTGGTTGCATCAGTGAAGTCATTCATATCCAGCTTTTTTAGATGCCAACAGTAGAGAAAGTTTTTTAAAAACTTCCATGAATGCATTCATCTTCTGTCTTATTTGTCAGTAGCACACCTAGAAATCTTAGGTACCTATCTCCTTGTCAGCAGTAACATTAAATACTCTTAGGGAGCAGACTTTTGTCTAAACACTGATGTGGTAATTATTTAACAAGGTGATGCTATCTGACTCTGCTGGAAGCATGCACTTCACCTATGCAAATTCTTTAGGTCTGGGGGTGTTTTTGGCTTGCTTTCTTTCTTTCTGTCTCATATATTACAGCTGCTTGGAAAACTCCTGTTTTTCTCCTGTGGAAAGTCACCATTAATAATTTCCAGTTCCTTACTACAAAGTCATATTTTCCCTAGAAAATGTAATCAAAAGACCTGATGAACCTTTCTGTTCATACACAGTGGTGGAGTTAGAGTGATGGGTGTTATAGATGAAAAAGGAATCTTTTTAGGGTTTTTTTTTAAAACACTGTTGAAACTGGAAGACTCCCTCCCCTCTCTTATTTCCTCCTGTTTTCCCCGAGTCAAGTAATTTGTTCTGACCCCAAAGAGGCTTGTCGTTTTCTAGAGGGTTTATAAAAAAGATTTGCCTTTGAAAGCAAAGGATTAGTGCATCCTTTATGACACAGAACACAAAATAGGGGTGGCACAAATTCTCAGGCACAGCAGTGCAGATCCTGTGCACACAAACATGGGGAAGAGGATCCTTCCTCCCTGGCAGTGATGGGAGAGGTGCTCCTCGTAAGATCCCAGCCTAACAACTCCTGGTGGAAACGTTTTGGGCCAGCCACAGCTTGCAAGGAGCAAAAGGTCTTAGAGGGCAGCACCTTGGAGTGCCAGGCTCTTGTGCTGATGCTGAGCACGTGGCAGCAGGTGGCTCTGGGCATCATTTTTCCTTTGATTTCCTTCCCAGGCGCTCCAGTTTGAAAGGGGCTGCAAATGCAGAGCAGGAGAAGCCGGGGGTGGAGGCTCTGAAGAGGTTGGAAGATCAGCGGCGCCGCCGGGGCGAGAACGAGAGCGAGGAGCTGGAGAAGCTGAAGGAGAAGCAGCAGGAGGCAGCAGCAGAGCTGGACGAGCTGAAGAAAAGGCGGGAGGAGCGCCGGAAAATCCTGGAGGAAGAGGAGCAGAAGAAGAAGCAGGAGGAGGCTGAGAGAAAAATCAGAGAGGAGGTAAGTGTGAGGTATGGAGTGTTGGACTTGGGTTTATTCCTTTGTTATTACTTTACTTCCATTATTCTTGCATTAGTTGATAACTCTTTGCAGCATTATCTAGTGAAGACCTGAGGTAAAACATGCAGCAGCCAGGGCAGGAAAAAAATGTTCTGATTCTAGCCTTAGGAAAGACAGGACTCTAATATCCATTTTCATGAGTCAGGATTTGATCTGTGATAGCTGAAAATTTCTTATCTTCTTGGGGATTCAAAATCTTGGGGCAGTGTTATAGCCACAGAATTTTTTTGACATTACACGGATTGAATTACAAAGTGCACATCAAAATTTATCTGCTGCAGATGGGCTGGAATGCTAATGTTATATATAGTTACAATGGGCTAGATCTCATTAGGGAGATATTCTTGTCTATTTAAATATTGAATATCCAACACATCTGTTTTCTTGTACTTCCTCTGCCAAGGGACTCTACAAATAGGATTTCCAAGTCTCTGGTGCATCATTTAGGAATCCTAGTTGTTTGGAAAACAAATGGTAAATGAATAATACTGATAGTATCTGGCAGCTGAATGCCAATTCCATTAATGTACTAAGCTCTTTACAACAGAACTCAGGAGATGCCAAGATTACACAACTCCTTGCTGGTCAGACCCCGCTGACCAGTGCTCACAGTGGTGTTGCTTTGAGGGCTTCTGGTTTGACCATAGCTCGTGAAGCAAAACTCATCTCTGGAGGGAGGTCTGCAAGCATTTAATCTTGGGTTTCTTGGCCACGTCTTGATTTTTCCATGTTAAATATTAACCTTGGCACGATAAGTGTCAGAGTAGAAGGACAGAAGAACAATACCAATATGATGCATGAGAATACAGAGAAATTGAGTCTTTTTCTCTGTTTAAGTGGCACTTGATGACAATAAATTTGGTGACTTCACTGCGAGGAGACACCAGAGCAGCACAGACTTGTCTTCCTGGCATCCTTAACTGTGATGGACTGGCATTAATACCTTTATACATTTCAGACAGATCGCTGAACTTTTTCGACTGGCATAAAAATCTGTTCTTAGAAAACCTGGTACATGTTTGCAGGGCTGCACGGCCCTGTAGTGGTGATGTAGTTTCTGAAGGAACAAGTAAACATTCATTTTTTTAAGGAGGAAAAGAGGAGGATGAAGGAAGAAATTGAAAGAAGAAGGGCTGAAGCTGCTGAGAAACGCCAGAAGATGCCAGAAGATGGTGTATCTGAAGACAAGAAGCCGTTTAAATGTTTCAGCCCTAAGGGTTCATCTCTCAAGGTAACCTCCCCACTAACACCTATATAGCACATAAAAAGTAATGGGGTTTGTAGTCCAAACCAACAGCCAGACATCAAAAGCAATGTTGAAATACTTGTAATCACACCTAGGAAACTTTGATAGACTTAGCCTGAACCCTCTAGCTGAAAGATTTCGTTCATTGGGATGACTGAAAGTTAGAGTTCCTTCCTAAAAATAGAGGCTAGACTGGCAGCTGTCTCTTCTTGTCGGTGAAGAATCTCCAAAAAGGATCTTCACCTTCAAGAGAAAATTATTTTTGAAACTTAGAGATGTATTACTGTGTTGTTTTTAATTTATTATAGGAGTGCTTTGTGAACTGGAGTAAAAGCATAGAATCGTTTAGGTGGGAAAAGATCTCTTAAGAGGATCGAGTCACAGATGTTCTCTCACTCCTTCCACATCCACAATTATTTTCTTCCTTGCCAGATTACTTTGTCTTTAAGCATATTCAGCCTAATCATCATTAATTGTAACTGACCCGTATGGGAGTTCTAGCTTATATCTAATCCCCCTAAAAATAACAGCTAGAAGTACTGGGCTGGATTTCATTTTCTTACATAACAAGAAATAAAACCTCACCCTTCTGTTGCTGCAGGATTTCTAAATGGTCTTCTGTGGCCTATATTGTACCAGAAGTGTGATAAATCAATTAAATGGTCTTTCAGCATGGAAGAGGGATCCTGGCCTCACTGAAATCATTGGGAGTATTGTTCTGGAATTCAGTCCAGTTGGTTTCCCAGCTCAAGCTTAAAGTGCAGATCTATTCATGTTTTCAAATATCTTTTCCTTTTTCCATTCCATGTCATTAGTCATTTAAGAATCCAAAATGTTTGTCACAAAGGCCACTTAGTGGGAACAAGGAGAGAAAAGGATCAGGTGGGAGCTCATTGAACCATGAAGTGGATCTCCCTGAGATTAAAAAAGTAACTGTGGAGTGAAAAACTGCATTTGAACAAAATTAGTTTTCCACTCACAGACAGCTACACTTTGATCCAGTCTGGGGATTCAGGTCTGTTTTGGGTCCAGTTCTAGCAAATATAGAGTCCAAATGATTTTGAATGGACTTGCCTTGTGCTTCTAAGATACTTTTGAACCTGAGATACTGGGACAGAATGCACACAGGTGTAAACAAAAATTGCCAAGCTTCACGACTTGCTCTGATTAGGTAAACCTGGTCTTGCCATTTTAGTTGCTAAAGATGATGTCAATAACAGACACTATAAATGTACAGCTTCTTCCCAGCCCTCCTGGGATGGCTTCCTTTTCTTCTGTTTATTGAGATGCCTTTTATGACATACATTTGGAGCTGTAATTCACAGAAGGCTCAGAATGAAGGAAATTATCCTTGAAAACACAAAGTAGAAAAGGATATAGATCCTAATTTTGCGGCAAGTGTGAAAAAACACTGTACTTGGCAGGAGGCTAAAAGCTTTCAGATACCTTTTGTACTGATGCTACACTATTCAAAGTGTATTTTCAGAGGGAAGCTGAAATTTTTTGAATGTTGTTAAGCATCCAAGGTACAATTTTTTTTTATGATGACAATTGCTGCTGGGTTTTGTGTCTTGTTGGGTAGAAGCTCTTTGCTACAAAACCTGACATATGCAACTCTACACATTTTTTTCTCTTTCTCTGTTTCTCTCTCTGAGAAATCGGTGATACTGTACACGTTCCAGTCCAGTGTCTGTGGGTGGCCAGTGCAGATCTGTAATGCTGTAAAAGTTCACACCCTAAACTGTTTCTTGGCCTTCTATGGTCAAGAGCTGAGGGGAGAATAATCTCAGTTTATTAACCTGATGTGAAACTTGATGTCAAAATCCAGTTATTAGAAGACAGTCTGTTTTGTTACCTCTGATTTGGACAGACTTCTCAGGCTGGTCTCACCTGGCTGGTACGCAGCTTTCTCGCTGTCTGCTCTGCACTGCCCAAGTTATCTTTTGATTTGTAAAGCATCTGGCACAGGTTTTCTCCCTTGATGAATGTATCATCTCGTCAGCTCTGCCATGAGTCATGTGAGAATCCCAAGTGCACGGTTGTGGGTGGGTGGTTGGAATTAATCCTGAAAAAAGGGAGGCTCGGTGGAAAAATAATGTATGATACATGTGCACATTCTGACTTCTCCTGGGTCACAATCTGGCAAAGCACCTTTTTTCTCCTTCCTGATGTGATAAGCTTTTGGGATGAAAAATAAGTTCATAGGAGTGGCTAATATGAGGAAAGTGGGGCGTGCTGATTGCCAAGTGAGCTACAAGAGCAAAGGAAAGGAGGGAGATGAACTGAGCAGCAGTGTGGCTTATTGGCATTCCATGGATGCTGCATCTATCCATCAGGAGGCCATGGACTATCATGGCATGCAGACTCAGAACTGGGACACAAAGATGTGCAACTCCTCATGTATGACAGCTCATGGATGCCCAAATGTAAACGTATGCATGCAAACATGGACAAAATACACATACACCCTTATATTTGGAAAGACCTGCTGTGATTGTCTAGTCTGGCCTCTAAAAAATCACAGCCTACACAATGTTGACAACTCGTGTTGTTTTACCTGTTAAAGACAGTGTTTCCCTCAAACCTGAGACACAACTTCAGCAGAACCACCACAGTGCGGGGTCCTTGCAGTGACAGCACGAGGGTTGGTTCTTTCTGAGGGGACAGTGGAGAGAAAACATGCCCAGTAAATACAGGCCAAGTTCATCACAGCTCAGGGACAGAAGCAGCTTGGATTTCTGAGGGCTAGGTGGGCACCCTGTGGGCTGCAGCAATACCAAACTTCTGTTCAACCTCTGTCCTGTGTCTTGTTATTTTTTTGAAAAAAGGACAAAGCCTGGAACAACCTCTGCTGCTCTCCCATCTGCCTCTAGCTTGTGCTTTCCCTGCTTTAGGACATGCAAAATGTGATGCATTCGAAGAATGAAATTTCCTGAAAAATCTTTGTTCGTTTTGCTTTTTAGACAAGTTCATTCCTTGTATTTTCTTTGGAAAGTGGGGTTGCTGAGTCCTTGTGTTCTATTCTCTAGGTTAATCAGGAGAGAACAGGATATTTCAGCACTGAGTCTCCTCTTGGGGATGAACTCCACCACTAGAGAAATGCAAAAGGACTTAGGTGTTGAGGGTGAGGGAGCAATGGCAGGAGGCTGGGATATCCCAGCCTAAGACATCCTCTGTCTTTGGAGAAGATATCTCCTGGGAAACAGGGGCCAGCACTCTCTGAAGGCATTGCTGACAGCTGGGACAGAAGATAGGACTTTTCAGAGTCTTTTTTTTCCTTTAAAGGCCTGTCTTGTCCTACCTCATTATTGCTCTCAATACCTGACAGCTGTGGGGCAGTGACTGGAAAGAATTAGACTCCACACAATCAGCTCTTCCTAGATGAGCTGTTCTTGGGGCAGAGGGAAAACAGAACAGCAAGAACAGGATCTGTGACGTTTGTTTTTCCCCATTTTTGGTGCTGATGGCAGCACTCGAGTCTGGTAGGTAAACTGAGCTAAACTGGCTCACTCTGCTCAGATGCTGCTGACAGCAGGAAAAAGCATAACTGTGCTTAATGAAGCAAGAGGCTGTGTTGGCCACTCCGGGAGGATGAGGAGAAGCTTCTCCCAGGGAATAGCACTCCAATGGATTTCCACTAGGTTCTTCCACTCTTGGATATGAGGCAAAATTATAACACAGGGTTTCCCCTGTGCATTTTTATTCCCCTTCCTCCTTGACGCATGGAGTTTTCTAAAGATCTGTTTACAAGTTTCTGTTGTATAACATCCAATACACAGTTTAAAACTCCTGAGAACCATGTAATACTTTTCTATGAAAAAAGGTTTTACTGGGAATATCCCATGGTTTTTGTTTTCCAAGTCAAGGTCTCAAATTGTGTGTTAACTCATTCTTTCTGGTCATAATTTAATTAGGGGCTGGCAGGTTGACTTTGAGTGCATGTGTGTTCTGAAAGTACTCCATGGTGACAAAACATAGTCCAAGCTATTTAACAAGATCCTGTTAAGATGAATGCAGTAAAAAGATTATTATTTCCTGGTGTGAAATGGAGAAAATATCTTGCATTTTATGGTAACCACCTTGCTTTGCCTGTTTCTTTTACAGATCTATTTTGTCATACTGTTTACTGTATGTGCCAAACATTTGAAATCCTTTGCATGGAGTTTGTGTGATGTGATGTGCAGTGGCTAAATGACCTTTAGATGTTGCTGTGCAGTCTAAATGTGTTTGACTTTTTTGTTGAATACACATGTGTACAGCTTTGTTTCCTCTAGGTGTATTCAATGTCTGCTTCTGGTATGTTTTGAGGAAAATACTTTAGAACAAATTCTCATATAGATGTGCAGAAAATCTTTTATCCCTCCACACTAGGCACCTGCTTCCCCAGCCAGAGGGCCTTGCTCAGCTCTGAGGGTTTCTTCCTAACTCTTCCCTGTTTATTTTCTGATTTTGCTTTTTTACTCTCCTCTTCTGGACAATCCTGAATTTTTCCTGATCCCACAGCTGGTGCCCTGAGAACTGCTGTTTCCAGTGGGCAAAGAATGATCCCACTTTTGTCTTTTTACTACAACCACAAGAACAACGTCCCTCTTCCCTCCCACCTGTCCCCCTCTTTCCCCAGTGCCTACTGAAGGGGAAATCCTGGGTTTTCCCATTGTGCAGAAGCATCTCTCCTACCTGCACATAAAAGACTCTGTAAACGAATTATTAGGTGGTTACCTTGAGCCCTGGTTCTTTGAGATAGTCCGTGCTATTTGTCCTTGCTGCCCACCAGGGGTCCACTGATGCAGCTGGGGACAGACTGGGGAGAAACTGGAGGCTCTTGCTGGAATTAACTCATAATTTTGATGCTCTGCTGGTTATGACCCAGAAATCAGCACTGGGGGAAACTTCTACTATACCGCAGCAGATGTGAGGCGAGGTGTTCTAAGTTACCATCTTCGGTTTGTTTGGTCTCCTTTGAAGCATTTCCTTGCTGGTTTTGTGGCATTGCCAACCAAAAAACAACCCAAAAACCATTGGGTTGTATCCCCTCCGGGTGAAACAGCTGTAACCTGTTGGTGTGCAGGGCTCCTGCTCCTGCCGGTCTTTTGCTGCCACCTTGTGACATCGCTCCCCTGAAACAGGGGATTTATCCTAGCAAAGCCCATGTTTGCACCCAGGACTGCTTTTAGCTCGCATTTTGGCAACTGAAAGCGTTAATGGAAATGACTTTGTAAATTGTACATGTGTTTTAGAGCTTCAGGCGTGCCTTTGAGATGGATGGGTGGTAGCTGGAGTTTCTCCAGTCAACTCGTTTGGCAAATTCTGCGCTCAAGTGAACTGCCTGAGCTTTTGCTTGCAAGGGCTTGAGAAATAAACCGTGCATGCCCTTTGATGGGATTGCTGTGGGACTTAGTGTTCTGGGAAAGCCTTGGATGCACTGGAGAGAACCATTTAAAGGAATGGCTGTCACTGCCTTGTTTTAAAGGCACGAATGCCAGAGCAGTCACAGTTAAAGTAAATTGAAAATGGAGAGCCCCTACGGAGACTGGGGAATCCCCAGGAATCCAGCCAGGCTGACTATTAATCATTTCAATGCCCTGGAGCTGCTTGCATATATTTTACTTTTAAGTGAAACTGTAGAGCCTGGGATGAGAAGTGGAACAATGCAATGTGGATGAGACTTGAGGAAGTTTGATGAAAATATTTCTTGACCCAGAATACAAATAGATGCACATACCCCCCAGCCCCCAATGTGAAATGTTTTAAAACTTTATTCAGGGATAGAGTTTTTTGTTTTCAAAGTATTGAGAGATTTGACAGAAGTCATATGAGATCTTCATGAGTCTTCTTCCCTGGAAACATCATGATATTTTCCCATTTACAGAGTAGAAAAGAATGATGAAATGTAAGATACCAGTTTGTATAATAACAGCTGGTAGATCCTGATTCAGCAGTGACCCTGCCTGAGCATGAGCAGGGTTTGCTCGGATGGGGTTTTTGGAGCTCACATTTAAATTGTTAGTGTCCTCCAAAAACATGCATAAGGGAGGCTTTGTGGCTGAGCTCCAAACCTGGCCTAGTCTGATGTCTCAGCTCAGAAAATCTTTATTAAATTTGCTGTCTGTCTCAAGAGATACATCCTTGCTCTTGTGTGGGAGATATGAGGATGACATAGATTTTTGTACCTATCAATCCCTTTCATGAGACAGACTTCTTCCCTTTTCTTCTTCCTGTGTTGTTCATTTATTCTCTTGTTACATGAGGCACTGAAGAAATGTGTAGGATGCAAACATTCATGCAGAAAATACATCCACTTCTATGAATCTGTAGCATAATAGGCTCCTATCTATAAAACCTTTGTGTGTGTGAAATTTCTGTTGGAATGTATCTCTTTCAGATGGACTTTTCTGACATTTAAAATGACATTTTAGGCTGGCCTTGCACAGGCTGCCTCTTTATTAACTTTAAACTTAAAGCTTTTGTTCCTCTCTTTTCTAGATAGAGGAGCGAACAGAATTTTTGAACAAATCTGCTCAAAAGAGGTAAAGCAAAGAAACAGTAAGTTCAGTTCAAACAGCAGTTTGTTTAATTGGAGGGAATAATAATTCTTGCTTTTTTTTTTCTTTCTAACTCCTGTAGTGGTATGAAGCCCACCCAGACAACAGCAGTTGTCTCAAAGATTGACAGTAGACTTGAGCAATACACTAGTGCAATTGAGGTAAGTTAATTCCAGTAAATGGATCTAATTACTCATGGCTTTTGAGCCTTTAATCAGCCTTTGTTTTGCTGTTCAAGAATTGCAGGGTTTTTTTGATCACAAACTCTTCTTTAATGTGACTTCAAGCACAAAATGCTCGAGGCACATCTGCAACCAACATCTAGAGATGTATCTAAACAAACCCTCAGATTTGTGTCTTCCCTTTTATGCATGCTGCAATTTACTCTGTTTTGTGAGCTCGCAGTGGCTTTGGAGGATTCAGTCAGCATCCTGAGTGACAGTCACATCCCCCGGCTGGCTGAAGAGAGAGCTGTCAGCACAGAGCTGTAGTCATCCTGAGCACAGCTGACTTAGCAGCTTATTTAGGAGATCAGGGAACTGGCTCTGTGCTGCTGGCTGCCACCTCACAGTGAAATTCCTTGGCAGAGATATACTCTGCAGACAACTAGGGAGTGAAGCAGTGACAAAGGGAAAACAAAATCACTTTAAAATGCAGAATTTGACCCCAGATGATTGTGAGAACTAGTGGTTAATAATGTGCCTAAGGGCCAGAGCTTAGGGCTTTTTCTTTTCATAGTCCAAGGTAAAATAGGAATTTGATACCACTGTATCCAGCTGCCACCTGACTTGAAATACTTCCTTTGCTGAGTTTTTGATTTGCCATCAAGCTGCCAAATCTGACTTGCTTTGCAACTAGAGGCAAAGCATCACTCATATAGGTTCTTATTCTCATCAAATCTGTGATATGTAAAATATACGAGAATTTTGAAAGGAAGAAAGAGGACGAATTTGGTCTGGTGTTTGCAGTAACCGTGCAAAAGACATATTTCAAAAAAAAAATACCCAAAAACTCCCACCCAATTCTCCACTCTTCGAAGGAACACCTTGTTTCAAACATATTGTAATTGCTGAGATTTACCAGCAATACCACTGTATCCAGCTGCCACCTGACTTGAAATATTTCCTTTGCTGAGTTTTTGATTTGTCCACAAGCTGCCAAATCTGACTTGCTTTGCAACTAGAGAGGCAAAGCATCACTCATATAGGTTCTTATTCTCATCAAATCTACGATACGTAAAATGTACAAGAAGTTTGAAAAGAAGAAAGAGGATGAATTTGGTCTGATGTTTGTAGTAACCATGCAAAAGATACATTAAAAAATCCCCAAAAACTCCCACCCAATTCTCCACTCTTTGAAGGAACACCTTGCTTCAAACATACTGTAATTGCTGAGGTTTGCCCCTGGAATCCTGTGTTGTTGAGGTTGAGTTGTTTGGGACAGACGGAGCAGAGTCTGATGCTGAATGACAGAGCAGCCTTTCCCCCTCCTCTCCAAAAGGATTTCCCTAGCTCGGTCCCTAAATGAGCCAGGCTTCCAGGATTCAGGTGCTAACTAGGATGTGAAAGCCTTGGAGCAGTCGTGTGCAGAGCTGTGGTTTGCCATGGGTTTTAGAAAGGTAATAAACACAAAAATAAGCGAGTGCCATTTTCACAGCAAGTCAAAAAGGGGAGAGAGCCTCAGGGGCACTTCTTGAGCTGGGTACTCCTCATCTTTGCACGATCAGTGCTAGAACCACACAGAGATGCTGCATTCCCCAGAGTCAAACCACCCTGCAAATCCAGCTCTTAGCACCAAACACCAACTGGCCCCAATTTTTCTCCAGGGCACAAAGGCCTCAAGACCAGCTAAAGCTTCTGACCTTCACGTTCCAGCTGAGGGCGTCCGTAACATCAAGAGCATGTGGGAGAAAGGGAATGTTTTTTCATCACCTTCTGGGACAGGAACACCAAATAAGGTATGTGTTTAATTTAACACAGTGATTATAAAGAATTATGCTCTGGACCTGACCTTGCCATCCATGCTTCTGTGAGTAAGCCTGTCTGCTCCTGGTGACATCACTGGTGAAGAATATCCCAAAGGATCCTGAAGAGCTCAGGAATCCACAAGATGGTGTGGCTGCAATATCGAGTATAATGGAAGAATTTAGTGACCTACTGAGCTCAGTTATGAGACATTCCAGAGCTACATCAGATATCTTAGACAAATACATCTGGGTAGTTCAAGCAGAGTACAAAGAAATTCTTTGAGTAGGGAAAAATTCTTTTGGGGAGCAGAGGAGAATTGAATAGGCAAGATAGTGATGATATTTTCTGGATAATGCATAGAAGTATTTGTGAGACGTTCATCTTTTCCATGTAAATCCTTAAGGCAACATTTTCTTTCTATAAATCGATGCAAGTTGATGAGCATTTATCATAGGCAAAAAGATGAACCATGGATTGAAGTGGGTTATTACAGATAGTCATTAAATTTTAGTTATCTGTTCTAACCTTTTAAAGATTTAATGATTTAAAGTTTAGGCCACGTAACTCTTGTATTGTGTTCTTTTTTTGAAAAAAATTAGTTTCACAAGAGAAAAAAGGTAGATTTGGGCTGATGTCTCTTCTATTAAGCTGAAGATTTTTGGAGTTTGGGCTTGTGGTAGAAACAGCATGTTTATGTCTGACATTTATTATTGGGGTAGCAGTAAAGTGGAGATGTTTTTGTCAGTCCATGTGTATCATTTTTGAAAACTAGAGGGCAGCAGCAATTCACAGGGACCATACCTTCAGAGCACACAGGGTGTCTCTGAGCGAGCCAGAGGCTCAGTGAGCACCTCTCTATTAGGCTTGGCTTTGCTTTTAAATTTAAACCACGAAAAACAGAGCAAAAGCCATTCTGAAAGTCTTCTGATTGGATATGATCCTTTTGCAGGAAACCGCTGGACTGAAGGTCGGTGTCTCCAGTCGTATCAACGAGTGGTTGACCAAGACCCCAGAGAGCAACAAATCACCTGCTCCAAAACCTTCTGTAAGTAAACGTGGAACAACCATCCCTTCAGTAGGTGGGTTCTCTCCTCGGGCAGAGGGTGCTTCCTCCCCCAGCTGATGGCCTTTGGAGGAGCTCTGCTCCGTGTCCTCTTGGAAGCTCACAGAGGGCCTCTGGCTGCTGACTCCTTGGTAGTCAGAAAATTGGGAGATGAAACAGGGCAGTTCCCACCTTAAAGCTCAGAGAAGCACTTCTCTGGTAGAGAAGGGCATTAATTTACCACCTGTGAAAGCAGTACCATTAATTTAGAAATTACCAGCCACAGACCTCTGATTGCACACTTACATACACTTGGGGTTTGGCCCCTGCCCTGTAAAAATCTTCCAAGTATGTTTTAAAACACAACTGGAATAATTTAGTTCTTTTGGAGCCTAAATGTAATTTCTCAAGAAGGCCCTTTAGCCTGCCCATTACTTCAGCAAGAATCAGAGCAGAAAATGCTATCGAGGGAACAAGCAGCACTGTGGATGTGGGAAGGAGCAGGAAGGGGGAACTGTGGGATGGGGAGGGATAAGGATGAGGAACTGGAATGTAAATGTCCATATTGAATGGATGTTAATGATTGTGATGTTAAGGATTCAACTTTAGGATTTTGTTAAGGAACTGGTTTCTTCCCATATCCTTGTGCTGTGTTTTTTCTGCCAGTTCACCTGCCCTTTATAAGAGGTGCAGCCTGAAACACAGTTTCTCAATTCACACTCCTGTTTGTCCTAAAGAGGAGTTTGAAATTTGCAGCATTGTCCACTACAGAATCTGCCTCCAGGTTTTTCTGTCTTTCTTTTAAGTTGCATCTTTTAGATAATGTAAAACTAATCTCTTGTTTTTCCCCTCAGCCAACTGTTTCTATCTGTGTCTTAATTTCCCTCTTTCTCAATAGATTGTTCTTTCTTCTTTCAATGTCTCTGCTTGAAGGAATGCGCCCTCCTCCTATTCTTCTTCTTTGGGGGTCTGTTTGCTAAGTTGGTCAGGTAAACCTGTTTATAATTGACTATGAAGGTTTATATACATCTATAATGTGTGATTTTTACCTTTTTTTAGTCAGGATAAATCAAAGGGAAGCCTGGAGTTTTTTATTTAGCAAATAACTTCTTACCCCCATCACATTCCGCCGAAATAAAGAAACTTTCAAAGTTTTTGTGACCATCAAGATTCTTGTGGGTTTTGGAACAATATTGAATTCAGGGTAGAGCAAAGATTTCAGTTTTATGGTGAACCTAAATCACAGATCCCAAATTCTTTCAGGACTGTGGAAATGGTTCTGTGATAATGTCCACTGCAAGTGGACAAGGTTTTGTGATAAGGTCAACTACAAGTTGGTTGTTTCCTTCCTTCCTCTGTTACTACTGAACTCCCTTTTTAAAGTGCAGAATTGGCTTCAAGTTTTAACCATCAGCAACCCTCTGTGGCTGCAAATTGTGATCAGTTCTAGAGGATCTCTGCTGGGTGCAAATACCCCTTGCAGGAATCTCATTTCCATTCATCACTGAGCGTTTTACAGATAGAAATTCCCATGTGCAGAAAACTCCCTAGAGATGGCGAGTACAAAATGCTGGAAGCCATGCAGGACTTGAATACTTCCTGAAAAGGAGAGTACTTGTGTTCAAAATTGTTTGAGTCTCTTCTTGAGAGGTAGATATCAATCCATCTGCCTAGCAAATGTCATTTTCATACGTACCCTCCTTTTTCCCAAGAAGCTAATTGACATTTTTATGGAGTTTTGATTAAATCTCCATAATACACTCATTTTCAGAGAATACTACAATTCTTTAATGACTTTACCTCATCTGTTTTTTGGTTGGTTTTTTTTTCTGTCAGGCTAGTGATTAGAACATCCTAAGGTTGCAAAGGATGCAGTGGAAATTAAAATGGATATGAAGGACTACAGTGATAAATGCTGAAATCTGTATTTAAGAATGCAGAATAGGATCTGCTTTTCTGTTGTATTAAAAGCCCTACTCTACTGTTTTCACAATTTTTCAATAAAATATTTTGATTTTGATCTAAAATAACCAAGACAAGCTACTTTTGAATACTGTCCCTGAAAAAAATGTGGGGTTTTTCTGCAAAAATTTAATTTTTTTTTTTTTTTTTGGTAAAAATCTGGTGGTGCAGTAACTCTCCACTGCACTGCCTTGGTTGAACATGCTGGGTTAAGAGCAATCTGTGCCATGTGAGATCGATACAACAGGATTGGTTTTTGCCTTAAAACATGGATATGTGTGGAGTCACTTTGTGAAATATAATTCTTTATAACTGATAGACAATGTAATATTTACTCTGGTGGATGTTCCTCAACTTCTCTTATGAGGAAGTTGCATTCTAACTTTTTCTTTCACAAGTGAAAATAAGCCTGAACTAATGTTGGTTTCTGTTCTCTGACGTTAAAAATACAGGATTTAAGACCAGGAGATGTATCTGGCAAACGTAATCTCTGGGAGAAGCAGTCAGTGGAGAAGCCAGCTGCTTCTTCTAAGGTAATAACACTTCTGGGCAGTGTGTAGAGGATAATATTCTGTTAATAACCCACCTTTTTATCTATAAAACAAAGTACAATGAGGTGCAGAAAGCAGCGTATCACTTTTATATTCCTGTTTGGCAGAGCTGTGTTATATATGGACGTCTGTCCTTTGCATGGAGTTGATTTTTTTTCCTGTTATAAATAGCAATATTCTCCAATATTGAATTTTAATAATGGCTTTTTGCTTTTTCAAACAGGTATCAGCTACAGGGAAAAAATCAGAGACTAATGGTAAGTAATGCCATAATGCATACATTGCACCAGTTTCTATAGTTTAATACATATTATACATATATATAAAATATAATCATATTATACGTATAAAGTTAACATACACGATTATATGCATATTTAATAAAATCATACATACAATATTTAATAATATACATATAATGACACAATGCACATATTGTAATACATATGATAATATAGAAATATTGCCACATTTTTGCATAGGTGTACCTGTGTTTTAAAATTCTGCAGCTGTTCACACTGATGCCAAAAAACCCCTTTTGCCTTTCAAAAGCTCCATTGCAATAGCATTTAAAGATGAATGGTTGAGAAACTGCTTTTGCTGGAGCTGTGCTTTGGTGTCTTTTCAAGGCAAAAATAGTTATACTATTGTCATTTTGAAACCACTGGTTGGTGAAACACAACCTATTTTTACAGGAAAAAATCAGCAAAATAGCCCTCCTAGCTTTTTATTTTTATTTTAACCTAAAGCACTCCAAATAAAGCCAGTTAAACTAATGATTTGCCTAAGGACCAGTGGGGAAGAGTGGAAGTTCACTGACCAGTTTAATAACTTTAAGGATGCTTTGCAGCATCCCTCGACTCTTTGCTAAGAGTGAAAGGGTCAAATAGAGAAAAACTCTTGGTTTTGTACACTTTAATATGTGTAAAAGTGCACACACTTTTTTTAGTGTTTTTATGTAAAGCCAGAGGTATAGTATGCCTCTGAACTTTCTTATTGGGTTAGAGTCATGCAAAACAGAATTTTTTTGCTTCTTTTTTAAAAACCAAAGTGTCAGGAGAGGGGTTTTTGGGCTCGCTCAGTGTTAGTTCAGCCATGCTCCTGTGGAAGGGGTTCTCCACCCACAGCAGCAGTCCCAGCAGAGGGGTTTGGACACTGCTGAGCCTCTGCTCAGAGGCTGAAATCCTGCTTTTTGTCCTCTTGGGGACCACCTCAGGGCAACCCCAGTACAGCAGCACCCAGCTCGTGTCTTGTCGTCTTATGTGTTAATGTAAAAGCTGTGCCTTTTCTCTTCTAGAGATGTGTTTGGGTCGTTTCAAGCCATATTTAATCTGTCTCTTTCCCAGCAGGTTTGAGACAATTTGAGAAAGAACCGTAGAAGGCCACTAAAGACGCTGGACCAATCAGTTTGGGGGGGAAAGGAAAAAAAAAAAAAAGAGGAAAAAGTGCTAAATTGTTCTTTTTATATTTATGTTTATTTACCAAAATGTCTTTTTGCATTATCCCAGTTAAAACCATGTATATTAGCACTGTATTTAATAATCAGTCTAGACATTCATCAGAATAGTACTGCCTTTGCACAAGAGCCTTTATTCCTAAAGAAACCCATGCTGTGAAATATAGACTCTCCTACTGATAGTCATAACTAACTATGGATCTGAACAGTGATTTCAACTGGCATCAGAGGTCAACCCAAAATGCTGTGTAAAGTAAAGTTGCTTGGGAAAGGTGTGCAGCAAACCTATAAAAACAATGGTTACTTTTGTAATACAGAAGTCTTTTTCTTTCTGCACTTTAGACTAAGGCATGGAAGAAATATCTTTAGTTGACAATGTAATATTTTCTGTAAGTTGCCCATGTCATGAGAAATACTGCATCAATACGTGTTTTAATTTTTTTTTTGTTTTATACTTTTTTTAAGTATCAATTTTTCCATTCTAGTTTAAGTTAATACCTAAATTTGGATGATTATGTTAGCTGACAGCGGTACTGATATTTCTTTTTGTTGTTAGTGACTAGTAATGATTGCAATCTAGAATATATATACACACATAGCTTTACAAAGTTTAGCCTGAAGGCACTACTAATGGTAGAATGCTTTAATATGTGCTAGAGTATTATATTTAGCAATAAACATACATAATTAGCCGATATCACAGCTTAAAAAAAATAAAGACAAAATCACACACTTTTCTATAGTAAGATTTCATAATTGCCATTAGAGGTATGGTGAGATAAGTATTAAAAAAATTTAAATGTCAGTTGCCCAGTAATGGGTAATTAAAAAGAAAGTATAGTTTTTAAAAGAGGAAAAGGTAAGGGTATAGAGGGTCAAAAATAGGTCACTTGTATAAAACATTGTAGTTTAATTTATATAAAACTACCATAATTAAAAAGAAAAAAAATGTAAACAGAGTTGGAGCTTGTTTCAAATGACTGTACACCAAATCTTGCCATCCATCAGTGCCGTACACCAGGTCCACCGAAAATGAAGTAAACCTCCATCTTTAGAATGCTTCTTTTTACCTCTCTCTCCTGAATATCTTATTTCCAGATGCTTCCATTTGTATATAGTAAACACATGGCTATAAGACGTCAGCTTGGTTTGAATTTACATGCCATACAGTTTAGCATTTACATCCTACAGTGGATGGGTGGCATAAACTGAGCAACTCGAGTAGCCCCCGAGCATGTTGTTAACAGCTTTGTTGTGCATTAGAACCCCCA
The DNA here is from genome assembly GCA_013397055.1 of Pachycephala philippinensis. Taxonomy (NCBI): domain Eukaryota; kingdom Metazoa; phylum Chordata; class Aves; order Passeriformes; genus Pachycephala; species Pachycephala philippinensis. The sequence continues at coordinate 66,315 of VWZT01008174.1, forward strand.
GGATCTCCCTTTTCACCACTTCCACGTCTGACAGCATCTGACTTCTTCCCAAAGAAGTGTAATGTTATATTTCAACCCAAAGCTGAGCTCCCCTGCTTGGCTGGAACATCTTGTTTACATAGAGAGATGCACGAAGTTATCTGTAGGGGGTGAAACTGTGCCTGACATTGTCTGTGAGTTGTCGTGGTTTTTTTGTTTGGGGGTTTTGTAAACGCTCCTCTGAGTCTTTTCAAATACATCTGATAGCTGCAATAAAAAGAACTTGTTCAAACAATGTATTCTGAAACTGCATCCACAATAAATGGAATATTTCCATCAGCAGCCCCCTGTTTGTTAATGAGTAGGAATGGACCAGTTGGTGTAAGTGGGATAGGAATTGTGCTAAGTCCCTGTGAGATAAGGGAAAGAACCCTTAAAGACCTCTCTCCTGATGCACTATCCTTCAGGAGACAGACAGGTCATAAAATTGGCAGCTTTAACAAATATATTCCCAAGGTGGGGGGGCGGGGAGGGGGGGTGAGAAATAATCCTAATTGTCTCACTGATCAGTACAGGACAGGAGCTGAGCATCATCTGGAAGGCAGTGTGCTCAACAACAAAAGGTGTTCTGACCCAGCGGTGCAGCTGCCTGCTTCCCTGCTTTGAAACAAATTTTCTGAGTGAGAACCACTGCATTTCTTCTGTCTCCCTCAGTGGAACGTGCTTCCGGGCTTGGATGATCCCAGGGACCAAGGCTGGGGAGCTGCAGGCTCTCCTGTCCTCCTCCTGTGCCCCTTCATTTTTGCAATGCCCTACTCTAAGCAGGTCATGGTCATCCAAAAGAAGCCCTCCAGGCTGCTGCCAGCTCCACGGGCAGGCTGCAGCAAGGACAGCTTTCTGAACTGCTGGGGGAGAAATGATTGGATGCTGCCTAATTTAACCTGCAAAGAGCTGGGATGCTGGGGAGCGTGCCTGTTCTGCCCTGCAGCGCCCGGCTGTGTCACCACGAGTCACCCCAAGCGTTGCTGAAGTGACACTTTCCCTTGCTGAAGGTGGTGAGTTTCTTCTGCTCCTGGTTATCGCCTTTTTGAGAGTGTGGAAGTGTGCTGTGCACAGCAGGGTTTGTTTTTGGGAAATGCTGTAAAGTGGCCGTGGTTTGCTCACCCCTGGCAGGATTCACCAAGGATAAATCCCGGTGGCTGACTCAGCAGCACTGCGAGATTTCCTGGTGTTTCAGTATCAGTGTGAAGTGATGATTTTTCGGACAATACCAAATCGTGGCTGGCTTTCCTGCAGCTGACTCCACAATCTAGCCAGACTTCCTCTTATCAAAAACAGTGTGGCCAGCAGGACCAGGGAAGTCATTCTTCCCTTGTACTCAGCACTGTACACCGGTCACACTTCGAGTCCTGTGTCCAGTTCTGGCTCCTCAGTTCAGGAAGGATGTTGAGACACTTGAATGTGTCCAAAGGAGGGTGACAAGGCTGGTGAAGGGCTTGGAACACAAGCCTTATGAGGAGCGACTGAGGGAGCTGGGAGTGTTCAGCCTGGAGAAAAGGAGACTCAGAGGTGACCTTATCACTCTCTACAACTCCCTGAAAGGTGGCTGTAGTGAGGTGGGGCTTGGTCTTTTTCTCCAGGCAGCAACTGACAGAATGAGAGGACACAGTCTTAGGCTGTGTCAAGGGAAATATAGGCTGGATATTAGGAAAAAGTTTTTCACGGAAAGAGTGGTAAAGTTCTGGAATTGTCTGCCCGGGGAGGTGGTAGAATCACCATCCCTGGATGTGTTTAAAAAAAGATTGGATGTGGCACTTGGTGCCATGATTTAGCTGAGGTGTTAGGGCATGGGTTGGACTTGATGACCTTGGAGGTCTCTTCCAACCTGGTGATTCTGTGATTATCAAAAATACAGAATGCCACAAAGCAGCTTGGCTTTGGCCTAGCAAAATCTATCTGAAAATATTTTAGAGCAATTAATTGTGAGGCTGTCTCAGGGTTGGCTTTGGTGTTTTTGAAGAGTTTTTCCGTGCTTTCCTTAGATAAAGCCAGTGTGTGTCTGAATGTAATATTCTGGATGCTGCCAGCAGAGTTGCAAAAATGCAAGTTTATATTTGAGACTGCCAGTCTGATGTTGGATGCAGCCCTTACGTTCAGCTGGCTGGATTTTACTGTGAGTTATCACTGCTTGTGATGCTGCCTTCAACTTTTACCACCAATCACAGAGGAGTTCAGTTTCTAGGTATTCAGAGGAAGGGCTGTGTGAGGCAACACGTACAACTTTGTTCTTTAGGTCCTAGCTAGAGCCCAATCCTGTTTTGAAGCATAAGCCACAAACTGATTTGTATGTCCTGTCCTTGCACAGGAATTATAATTATACAAACTTATTTCTATCTGTATTAAAATTTGTAAAACCCCAGATTTTAGAAAAACATGCCTAACTATATAAAACAATTCAAGCACTACAGTGATCAACTCTTGTTGTTAATAAAACTTTATTCATACAAGATTTTAAAGCGTTAGAAATACACTCTATAAAAATCACAAGTTTATAAAAAGCAGTGCTCAGCATCTTTACAAAAACCCCACCCTTATAGCTGCATTCTTACAGCAGTTAGTGATCTCCTCCCTAAAAAAGGAGGGAAAGGTAACTGCTCATAACAATTATGAAGTACAGAAGAAGAAATGAAGATCAAGCTGCAGAGTACATCCTCTAATGTGGAAGGAGTTATATGCAGGTCTTGCAGGAACCACTTGCATTTAATATTCCGCTTTGAATGGGTAGTCCTTGTGATTGACAGCTCTGAAAAGAGAAACACCTCGTTAATCAAGTACTGCAGAAAGTATTTTGAGCAGCATTTCCCTGTTGCAGCCTCCCTTCCCCAGTGCCAATGCACTCAGGTTCTGCAGCGCTCATTAAATCGAACACAGGCTTGTGAGAAAGCCCCTGGAACACCAATATTCTGAAAAGAACACTCCAAAAGAATCTCCCTCCTGATGTTCCAGGACATTCCTCATTACCTGGGGTCCAGGTTTTAAAGTAGGAGCTCCCCCTGGTTTTGATCATGTATATTTTCAAGACAGCGGGGACAAAAATACAGACAGAAATAGGAGTAATGGATAGTGAGGATAATAAGGAACATACTGGAGCACTGGAACTGCCCTCCAGTTCCTGTTAAAGGTGAGGATGACATCCATCTCCTTTTTAGACAGTTCAAAGTCGAACACCTAGCAAGGAAAGAGAGGAAAAAAAAAGCTATTTTTAGTTAGGTTCACGAGTAGTTAGCTACTAAGAGTGCTTCACGCACTTACGGCTTGAGGTAGGAACCCATTAAGCAGAGTTAAGCAATCCTCTTATTTCTCAGGCAAATAACCACCCTCGAAGTCATCAAGGAAATCCTTTTCTTTCCTGTTCATAGCAAGGTCTTACATTTCTGGGTGGCTGAATGCCAACACCACTGCACTTTGTGTTGTAATGCACAGACAAAATACTTTAGGTGCTCAGGATGTGGCACAAATACTGGAATGAGATGTAAATTTTCTGCTACAAGAGAGGACTACTGGGTATCGACTGCAAATAGTTGCCTCACAGCTAAGAATTCTTGTTAGGGGTTCATAGGAGAAATCACTCCAAAGCCTATCACCACGGGTTGAAAGCAACACAGATATTATATAAGATGCCACACCTTCTGAGCAAACATCCAGCTGAATTTCACTGCCAAGGGGAGCCACAGCCTCAGCGTGAGACAAACTGGAACAGGTCTGCTGTTTACAGCTTGCTCCTTTACACCCTGAGGACTTGCTGAGTGTTTCCCCAAGGGCAAGTCCCAACCTGGGGCTCTCTTCCCACAGCACCAGAGCTCAGACAGCCCTGGTGTAAACAACTTCTCTCCCAGCAGGAACAAAGGGCTTTTCCCCAGGTGCTTTGGTGGTGCTGAGCCCCAGTCTTCAAATCTCTGTACCCCCCTTCCAATGACTCTTAGGTGCTGCTTGGAAACACAGAGGGGCTGCGGGTGTGGGTGCCTATCCTGCCTAAAACCAGGCAGCAGCATTTCCAAAGGAAGCTTCACCTTCATGTTCTCCTCAACACGGTGTGGTTTGTCAGACTTGGGAATGACAATGAAGTCTCTTTGGATCAGAAAGCGGATCAGGACCTAGGAAAGAATGAGGAGCATGAACACAGAGGTCCCAAGAAATCTATTCAAACACATTTTGTGGATTTTTTTTTTTTTTAAACTAATTTATTTTTCTACAACCGTATTTACTCTTTGGAAGGCTACCAGTTTGCACACAGGAGTTTGATATACCAGGATTTGCTCACATGTTTGCCAGTACAGTGGCAAACTGTAATTGTTTCTGGCCTGTGTTGTTTTATATTGTGGCTTTTCCAGGATTTGTGTTGTTTTTGTTTAGGGTAGTAGCAGGGGGAGAAAAAATTACGATGCTCTGGCTTGTATTGTATGAGTGCTCAGACCCAATGGGTATAATGATACTACAGATTATTTTGGGCTCAGAGGTAAGTACCTCACAAAGGTTCAGCTTTTGGAAGTCCATAAAAGGAAAAACATATTTATAGAATTTAAAAGCCATCCCCCCCCAAAGAAACAACTGTTGCATACAATGCTTTTGTCCTGCTCTGCCTGTCTTAAGATACGATTGTCTTTGGTTGCATGTGAACATGTGGCTTTGTTTGAAATGCAGTTTCTGCACACCCCAGGCAACAACTCTAGTTGTGACTAGCAAACTAATAGAGAAAAAAAAATCTTAGATCATTGCGGAGCTTTCAGTAATTCTTTCTGAACACAAGCAGATGAGAGGCAATCAAATATGTCTGCAAATTACAGAAGAATAACTTAGCTGGAGAAAGGAATAAAAATTTAGGATGGTGAACACCTGAGGTAAGCATGTACCATTGCTGCTCAGTCCACCCCAAAACTTGGCACTCAAGACCTCCTTGAAAATAGCTGATAATTTTTATGAATGCTGTTAAGAACTTGGGCAGAATGAAGATTCAAGTTCAGCCCTATTATATTGTATCTCTAGAGAAAGCAGCATCTGCTAGGACTGGCCTGTAAAACGTCTGAGGAGGAGGAATAGTTTGCTCTGACAATCCCACTTACCTGGGCAGGGCTTTTATGGTGTCTAGCTGCAATCTCTTTAATCTTGGGATCGTCCAGCAGCGTGGGTTCCCCGGGCTTAGCCCTGTTAAAAAATAGAGATATTGGTAGTAGAAAGGTAATAGCTTCCCTGCAGGAACAGTGTGTGACATCATCTGCATGAAAGCAACAGCACTTTCCTCATTTTACCTGTATTATTTACTTAATTTTCTAATAATAATAATAATTTTCACAGTTGGAGCTGCAGCTGCACTGTTTTGTGTGCAGAAAGGCTGCAATGCTCCCTTACCATGGGCGGTTAGGAGAGCCCAGGGGGCTGTAAGCAGTCACAGCAAGCCCTTTGGATTTACAGTACTTGAGCAACTTCTCCTGAGTCAGGTATGGATGACATTCCATCTGCAAGCACAGAAAGATGGTCGATAAAGAGGCAGACTTCACTGGGCTGCAGAACATTACATTTTAAATCCTCTTGGGTCACGGAAAATGTTAAGACTTGACTTCCAGCATCATGATTCAAATCTATTTTACGAATAAGTTATTAATGTCACAGCAGTATCTAGAGGCCTAGCAGAGAATAGAGCTTTCTCGTGCTACATAATACCCACAGAAAGCAAAAAATAGGTGAGAAGAGTGAAAGTGGGTGAACTGGGAGAGTGAACTGGGAAATGAGCCTTCCTGGACTACTGCAGGGCAGGATTGCATCTTCAGAGGGGCAGCTCAGGGTGCTTGAAGTTTATTTTCTGCTCTGATGCACCCAACCTCCCCTTGCCTCAAAGAGCCTCCCTGACTCGTGAAGAAGCCTGGGGAGATGCTCTGAGCTAACCTAAGGAAGCAAGATCCTGTTGGAAAGAGATGTTTGGGGAAGATGTCCTTGCACTGAAAGCAGCAGGAGCTCCATGGGGTGCTGCTCAGCTTGCCACAAGCCATGGCATGACCACAGGCCTGTGTCTGTGCTGCTTCACGTGGCCCTGTGCTGTTCCTAAACACCAGAGCTTTACTTCCAGGCATGGTGACATGAAAAACGTGTGCAGCAGTTTCCTTAAACCTGAGCTAGTGCGGGGATTTCCCTGGATATTCCCCATCTGGAAGAGATGGGCATTCAGCACCCTCAGCTGAGCGCAGAGAAGTTGCATGTGGAAGAAAATCAGAAGGTCCCTAAGCTGCTGCTGCTGTCCTGTGATTACATTCATGAGGTATGTGGTGAGAATTTGTCATGTAATTGTACACTTCAACCCTTCTTTCTATAATGAAGTTGAGTGGTTTATTTTATGTTGAAAAATGAGTAAGTCCAGTGCATCCCAGTATAGTCCCATGCTGGTGCAGAAACTCACAGTGGGGATTTTGCTACCNGAATACTTCTAAGTGGAAGCTTCCAACCTCATGGAAAGGGGTTGGATCCAGATAATCCTTAAAGTACCTTCCAATCCTAACCATTCCACGATTCTAGACTGCAAGGTTAGCTGAGGAACGGAAATAAAACTCTCACCTGGAGCAGTACAGGCTTGTACTTCAGTCCTGGCTTGTTCAAGATTCTTTCAGTCTGCTCACGGTTGAAGTTGGAGATTCCAATGGCTTTTACCAAGCCAGCATCCACCAGCTCTTCCATGGCCTAGTGAGTAAGGACAACCAAGGTGAGGGAATGAGTTGGTGATATTACTGTCAAAGTACATTATTTTATTCCTCTCAAGCTTGTAGCAAATGAGCAAACAACTCACGCTAGATTAGATTACATAAAAGTATCTCAGTTAATAAAAGAAAATAGAATTTCCTAACTGTGTGCAACACCCAGTAAATTAACAGCCACACCTGGATTAATCTAAAGGGTTGGTTCTACCACTGTGTGTATTCAAGTATTTTGGCACAGCACCTACAGTGCTGATAGCTCCCTCCTCTTTAGCCTTACTAAAAACATGCCCTTCTTGCTCCCCAAAACAAGAGATAGAAGCAGCTATCTGGTTGAAATACAATGTTGTGTGGCTGTCCTTCTCACCCAAACATATCCCTCAATTTCATTTTGCACACAGATCTCTGCTGCATCTTCAGGGGTGATACCTGCTCTAAAGAGCAAATATTTACTCACCTCCCATGTGTCCAGAAAATCTGTGTCACTGGGAATACTGTGACCCTTGTCATCCATGGGATGCAGCTCTTCACCAGCCTGTTATTTCAAGGCAGATAAAACACAGGCTTTTTAAGTGTTGAATTTCCTACAGTGTACTTTTCCTACAGCATTTCTGACCGCATTTAGAGGCAGCAAGTTAGCAGGTTGTTTGAACATATTGCATAACTAAAAATGATGTGGGTCCATTAATATTCTCCTCTGGATGAGGGCCTTATTTCTCAAAATCAGTCCCTACGTGCAAAGAGTGTGGGAATTAGTAATAATTATGTAACTTGGGCAGATCTGGAGAGAAGTGAACAGACACCCCCCAGCCCCTTTATTCTAGATTTTTATTTATTTTACACGGATGGACTGGGGCAAGGAGCACATTCTTTCTGTGCTATGCTGCATTTTTCACTGTTGGTTACTTCAGGCCAAGCCAACATCTCCAAAACCCGAGATGCCCATGCTGGAACCACCATCCTGTGCTGGTTACCAGAAGACCTGGGGAGCTCACACCTACATCTATCTCATTCCAACAGGCAGGAAAAGCCAGATCTCTGTGCTAAAACACACCACTACTAAGTGAGCAAATGCTTGCCAGCACAGGATTCAGGGAAGAGCCAAATGAACCCCAGATCCCAGCTGTGTAATGACATGAGAGAGAGCAAAGATGAGAGGATGCACCCTGTTCCTGGGCAGGTAAGGAGGAAAGGTGAGGAGAGCAGGATACCTTGAATCCCATGGGGTAGTGCATCAGGTAGAGGTCGAGGTAGTCCAGTTGCAGTGCAGCAAGGCTCTTCTTGCATCCCACCTTAACCAGGGACTTCTCATGGAACGTGTTCCACAGCTGTGGGGAGAGAGCAAGCCCGACCCTCACTTTACAGCTCCCACAGGGCAGAGCAGGGGACAGAAACTTCTCCCTGGGTGCTCTGGCAGGACAACTCCTTCCTCACTTAAATCAGTACATGCTGAAGATGAGGATGTAAACATTTCACTGTTAAGGCAGGACAAACATACCACAAAGCAGGCAGCCATGATGGTGGAGTCAGGATTCGCACTTATGAAAAGAGATTTTCAGGTATAAAAGTAACACTCTGGCAAGCGTATCTGACACAGCAGAACTGTTAAGTGTTACAATTTTTTTTTTCAGACTAAGTTTTGAGTGTTGAGCAGTCATAGCTACCTTCTTTCTGTCCCTTTAAACTGCCCACAGTTGTCAATTTTACTTCATTTTTGAAATCGAAATTCAAGTTGTTTAAATAGAGGAACTCGCAAGTAATATTAAGTTAAGCCATGTTCTTTAACAAAAACAAAGCTTAACGTGGAAAATCTTAGTTATACGCAAAGTTTTCTGGTTTTGCTGGTGAAAACCCCAAGCCATAAATTTATTAGTTGAACTGTTCTTTTCGGTAAGGAGCACTTCTGAGACAAGTAGATTACATAAAGGAATGAAGAAAACACATATAAAACACTTTGATTTCTGTTCCCTTTCAGGATTACCATTTGCACATGACACAGTTTTCAAATGTCTTGCTTAGCACTGATGAATGCAGACAACTGTCCTTTTTTTTCCCCCCTTATCTTTCTTGGGTGTGTCCAATTGAACACTCAGTATAATTGACTTAATTGACATGAGGAAATTATTAGATGAGTAATACCCATGCTATCTTTCCGTGGTTCCTGATAAAGCCGAGTCCAAATTGCAAATACAGGATGGGACTTTTAAGACACAACAAGAAAACCACGAAGTGAATTTCACAGAAGGGAATAGGTCCCTATGTCACTTCACAGGTACAACAAGGGTTTCTCTGCAAGAAAAGCTAAATGCCCCAACAATCTTGCATCCTTGTACCTTAGTGACAATGAAGAGGTCTTCCCGTTTCACAGCCCCCTCCTTGAGCTTCTGCTGGATGGCGTTCCCTATTTCGTGTTCATTCTGGTAGAAATAGGCACAGTCGAAGTGGCGGTAGCCGGCACCGATAGCAAACTTCACCACCTCTTCCACCTTTCCCGGGGGAGCCTGAAAGCAAACAGAAGCCATCCATGAGCTCTTCCATGTCCTCCTGCCAGGGCTCCGTGCTGTCACAGCTCCACACATTCCCTGTTCCAGCTGCTCCTGGAATTTCCTCATCACCTGCATTTAGCTGAAATCCAACGGAGCTCCCAGGCAAACAACATTTTTGCAGCGAACGGGCAGAGAGCGGAAAGGAGTTTGTTTCTGCGAGGCTTTCAGCTCCGCAATATCCCCTGTCATTTCCCCTCTTTGCTCCCTGTGTTGCCCAAGGAGTTTCGCCACTTCGCCCTCCCCAAATCTGCCCGCGGGGGCGGGTCCGTGGCCGGGCTGAGGCATCCCCCCCGCTCCGACCGCGACCCCAGCCCGGGGCTGCGAGCCGCCGCCGCTCGGACTTTTTGGTCGCTTTCTTTCGCTTCCCGTCTTTTTTGTGCCTCTTTCCACCTCCTTCAGCCGTTAATTTTTATTTTTTTTCTTTGCTTTTCCCCTTTCCCTTGTCTCCCCGCGGCCCCCCCGCGCCTGGCAGCCCGCCCGGTTACACAAGCGGCCGCCGTCGGGCGCTGCGAGCGGGCGGAGACCCCGACCCCCGGCCCCACGCAGGGCACAGAGCCCCCTTTCAGAGGGGTGGTTCCTCTTCTATTTTGTTCCTTTTTTATTTCGTTCCTTTTCTATTTCTTTCCTTTTTTTTTTTTTTACTTTATTTCGTATCTCGGCATCTCCCGCCCTGCCCTCGGTACCTGCCAAGTGCCCAGCCCCAGGACGGGCATCTTCATCTTGTTGCTGAGCTCCACGCGGGGGATGGCCATGGTGCTGGTGTCTGTCTGTCGGTCCGTCCGTCGGACGGATCCTGCCCAGGGCTGCCCGAGGCCGCTATGAAGAGCAGAGCTGCCCCGGCCCCGCCTCGCCCCACGCCCATCCCTCCCTCCCCGCCTCGTCGTACGCGGCAGACACGCGATGCCCGTCAGCATGAGGCTGCAGAAAGCCTTGGTGCTGATTTAGCTGCTCGTTTGAAAGTGGGCAACCCGAGAGCAAATGCCTGAGCCGCGGGCTTGGCGCTTTGCCCATGTTCTGCTCTGCAGGGGTGGCATCGCCATCCCTGGAAGCGCTGGAAAGGTGATGGATGTGGCACCTGGGACAGGTGGTACCAATTGGTGATATCAGTTTACGTGCTTGAGTTCCACTGGTGTCATCTTGGTAGACATGGTGTTGGGGACCAGTTGGACTCGATGACTTTAGGGTCTTTTCCAACCCTAATCACTCTATGGTACCACAGCTGAGAGACCCTGATGGGTGCCAGGAGAATTTCTGCATCAGGCAATGGGTGTCCATTGGAGGTTTTTCTCCCTCCCAAGTGGTGGCAAATGGATTGAATTTTTCATATTTTGTTTCCTCAAAAATATTAGGCTCACCTGCTCTTCACAGAGGAATTCATTAAAAGGGAATGTGGCCTTACCTTTTAGCTCAATTTTGTGTTCCCTGTCTTTGCAGAGGCGTCCCTGTGGGACCATTGCCTCAGTCTGTGTGAAAGATTTCCCTGGCCTCCAATTAAAATTTCACCCAGCACTGGTCGGGTGTCAGAGGCTGCAAAGGGGATTTGTGATCACAGCTTGTCAACAGGTAGTGCTTTAGCCCAAATAACCCCCCTTCTTTTTGTGTAGGGTGAAAAAGCTGATATTTAAAGGGGGCAGAAGACTTTGTACGAGTGCAGTGCCTCAGAAATCAACAGCCAGAGCCTGGAGGGACTGGGCTGCTTAGCTGGCAGCTCTCTGGGAGAAAAGATGCTTCACACTCTGAAGCTGATGTAAGTTCAGCACCCTACCTTAGGCATCTCACATGTCACAGAGATTTTGGGTTTTGTTATCACAGTAGGGATGCTTTGCTGCTTGAGTCTACTTTTTCTTTTCCTTGTATTGCTATAAACTCCTTCTTGCTCATTGCTGATCCCTGACCACCAATTTACAGGCTCTGGGAGTTCCACTGGTGTCGTCTTGTGACTTGTACAGTGTGAGAATTAAATATTTTATGCTTGGACTTATAATGTTTGCCTATACAAATACAGAGGCAAATGTGAGTTACTGAGCCACTAACCGTGATGTTTGATGTGATTTGTTAAAATTTATGTGCATTTGCATTATTTAAACTGCTTTTATAGGGCAGTATTCAGTTGGTTGGCAAATGCATGTTCTGGGTTTAAATATAGCCAAAATCTCTTCCTGCTCTCCTTGGCCTGGTTTTTAAGCCATTGGCTTAACCAAGTTTTTTTGTCATCTTTCTGTTGCCCTGGATGTCATCACATGTTCCAGAATGGGAAAAAAAAAAACCCAACAAAACAAAAAACCCCAAAAAACCAAAAAACAAATTGATATGAAGCAGAGACAGGGAAGCAGGGAATCAAATTTTTCCAAGTGGCTGATAACTCCAGTATGGTCAAAGGAGAGCAGCGAGGGGAGGTGTCTTCTATTGAAAACAAATATGAAAAAAGAACATAGATCAAACAACCCCACCCCAAAAAGAAAATAAACAGACAAAGCTACTGCAAGAGATGTGATGGATGTGACGGAAAAGAAAGACCTACCAAAAAAAAAAAAGAATAAAAAAGTCTGTTGAAATTTTATAAATTTAGTAATGGTACATTGTTTTTAAGGCCAGAAAGGGCACACTCTTCTTCTTATACTGATCTCCAATTACACCGAAAAGATTTTACACCAAGCCTATGTCATATCCTTATTACTTAATGTTTTATTAAAGGCACTTGGGTGCTACAGAAATAGGAGCTGGCCAAAATTATGTAGAGAATAGGCTAGAAAAATGCTGAAATTGAGCTATTAAACTTATCTTTAATTGCAACAAATCTTGGTCTGGAAGGTATAAACCCCACATAATTGCCTTTTTTTTTTTTTACTCATTTGTTTAACAAAGCCATCAACAATTTTCCTCCCTGTAAATCTTTAGTCGAAGACATTAATGACTTTGGAGTGAACTTCCTGCAGGCCAGGGAGGAGCAGGGAGAGGTTTTGGCAACTCAGCCACAGCATGGGCTGACAGAGGAGAACTGCTGGAAGGACTCTGTTATGTGTACAGGCTTTTCTGTTCAGACATCTTTGTTCTGATTTCTTTATCTGCACGGAGGGAGGTAACTCATCATTTAAAGCCATATAAAATCTGACTTTACGAGGGTTTAAAAGGCTTTAATTATTTTTTAACTACTGTTATTGGCTGGATGCAGCATGGGTGGTGACTGAGGCCCATCCACCTCAACTTTTTTACTGAGTCATGGTGATTTCACTCCCTGCAGAGCCTGGCAACTCCCCTGGGCACCCTGCCATGCTCTTTCATGAATCTGAGTGTGCAGATACAGGTGGTGACTTGCCCATAACCTTTTTATGGGTCTCTATGACCTGACTGGAAATTTACCAGTGTCTGATTTGGAGCTGTCCCTCCTTTAGAGTGATTTCTAGAGAATAGGGGCACTCCTTCTTGATTAGCTTTTGCTGAAATGCAGAAACGCAAATCTCTTATGTGGACACTCCAATGCTGTTGGGAATGTTTTGTCTAGACAGAGTCATAGAACCATTAAGATTAGAAAAGATCTCCAAGACCATCAGGTCCAACCTTCAGAGATGGAAAGTTTTAGGTAGAAAGCCCCAACATGAGTCAACCTTGCTGACAGTGTTCCTTGGGGAAGCAATGTGCATTATTTTCCTGAACTAATGCTGATCAGCCTGTCACGAGTGTCTTCTCCTGCGTAGCTGACAAAATATTGCAATGTATTGATTGCAACAATAGTGGAACAACAAATATGATTTTCTGAACTGTTAAGAAGGTAAGTATTGCTATTTATGTTTTAGTAAAAATTGGGGTTTTTTACCGTGAGTCTAAAGGCATACTGGGCACTTTTTGCAATGGGTGAAGATTGAGACATAGCACAGAATCACAGAATGGTGAGATGGGAAGGGACATCTAGAATTCATCTTGTCCATCTTCCCTGCTCATGCAGGGCCACTGAGAGCAGGTTGCTCGGAGCTGTGTCCAGATGGGAGACACCACAGCATCTCTGGCAAACCGTGTCAGTGCTCAGTCCCCTTTGCAGTAGAAAAGTGTTTCGCAATGGTAGAGGGACCTTCCTCTGTCTCACTTCGTGCCCATTGACCCTCCTCCTGGCACTGGGCACCACTGAAAGGAGCCTGGCTCTGTCCTCCTTGCACCTTCCCTTCAGATATTTATAAACATTGACAAGACCCTCCCTGAACCTTCTCTTCTCCAGACTAAAGATCCTCATCTCCCTCAGTCTCTCCTAACAGGAGGGAGGATTTAATCCCCAAATGCTCACCTGTGCTTTGGCTGAGTCACTTCCCTGCCACGCCCTGGGCAGCCCGGCAGCGCTCCCGGGGCTGCACCCCCAAACTGCAGCCTGTGGATGTGGGCAGGGTAAGCGTGGCAGTGCTGCTCAAAGTGCAGCTGGCACTGTGCAGGAGGTGACCATTTGGCAGGGGGCCTTCTTGTAGGAAGCCTGTGGCAGCCAGTGCACCCAAATCTTTCCCTTTTATGCCACACCCTGTCACAGTCTTCAGTGTGGTTCTGAATCGTTGCATGCTCTCAGCCTTTCTCTAGCAACAGTAGTAAACAACCCCAATAACTTAGAGCAGGAAAGATCTACTCTGAGACAGAACTACTTCTATCACTCTTATTTGCACTATGTCGCGTTCATGGATCTGGCAATGTCAGTAGGAAGTGGTACATCAGCGGTGAGGAAAGTTTTTATGTGAGAAAGACATTTCTAAAATGCTTTGATGGATTCCCCCCTCCGTGAATGCAACAGACAGTACCCAAATTTACCAGCAAGCAGTGGATTTTCTGTGCTCACTCAGATAATTTCCCTGCAGCAGCTGCCTTTGCAGTGGTGGCAAGACACCAATTTTAGTGACACCGAAGTGAAGCTTTTCACCAAAACTCTAAGACCAGGGTCAGAAATCCCTTGGAAAGAATCACCAGAGCTACCCTGCATCCCAAGCTATGTCCTGTTTCTCCTGTATGGTGGTGCATTTGCTCCCCTCTCTTTGGGGCTGCCCTAGGGATTCCTATTAGGTCCTAAGTGAAGCCTTTTGAGCTCTCCTGGACCACAGAGAGCTGTGCCAGCACCTTCCTGTAAGAGGGATGCCTCTCAGAGCTCATGAGCCCTCAAGTTTGTGATTCTCAGAGGGCTGTGGTCGAAAGCTGATGGCAGGGCCTGGGCTGATAACTCCATTCCTCCACCCACTGAGAGATGCAAAGGCATCCAGTGTGAGTATTTCACTGCACCTGAGGAATTCTTAACAGGTACCTTTGTACAGACAGATAGAGATATCTCTGTGTCTGTGTGTGCATGCATGTGAATTGATTCAAACACCCTCTCAGGTACAGTAGGAATGGTGCTATCTTGAATCTGTAATTAGGTCACTCTAGTAATTGTAATAAATCCTATTGAATCACTTTATAAATATTAAATTATCCAATGATTAAGTGCTGCTAAGCCCTTTTGCACCATTACCCTTTGCACCTTTACTACTTTGCATCCCTGGTCTGCATGTAAATTACTCTGAACTGATTCTAATCCGATTTTCCTTTGTGTGCTTCACCTGTGTGGTAAGTAATGGAGTAAATCTTGCCACTGAACTCTGTTAAGTGACATCCTTACAAATTTATGTTAAAACCTGCTTTCACTAATACCTTTGACAGTGATTCTTTAAGCAGCCTAGCACACTCATGTGCCACATCCATAAGCACATACTTCAGAAGAGCCTTGAGTTAAATCCTGTGAGGGCTTTCTCCAGTTCAGCAGCTGTACAGTGTGATTGCTGCTTATTCCTTGCTTTTAGGGCCTTTCCTCTCCCTTTCCCCCTCTGAATTTTGGAGCTCTTCCATCGCAGTTTTTTTGCAAAGAGCTGAGCCAACACCTTTGATCCAGATAAGAACCTTGACAGCTTCGATCACCTGAGATCAGCCAGACCAAGGAAGTGGGGGGTGGCTGCTCATGGGGGAGAGCGTAGGAAAGTTGTCATGGATGAGGAAATGCCCTGCTCTGGCAGCAGTCCAGCTCCTTTCACTCGGGAGTGTTGATAGAGCTTGTCAGATAGCTGTCAGCCCAGCCTCACGCGATTGTTTCTGAGAATGAACAAGCAGATACGCCAGGGTGGTGTCCAACAAACCACCTGAGAAGTTGCTTACATTTAGTAACTGGGGATAGTTGATTTTTAAATGGGGTGGATGATGGCTCATTGTTGTCATTGCTGCTACAAGAGAATTGAGAGTCTTTTATTTCGTGACCTTATTAAAATAGGTGCTCTCGTGTCAAGAAGGAGGTATACAATATATGGATACTAGAAAAGTTTCAGCAGAGAATTTCTTCAGCCTCTGCAGCATTTTGTGAGAGCTCTGTCTTTCCCATGCAAATTATTTAAAACAATGTTACTGTTTTGTAAACTTTCTGCACCTACAAGTTGTTTTTGCAGTATTGTCATGGTTCTAACTAGAAAAATATTTAGAAATTAGTGTTTTAAAATTTGGCCAATCACCTCAAGGGGTGGATGGCCAAAGGACTGATTACCTTACGCCATTTAACACACTTTTGTAAACCAACATATAAAAGCCTTTTGATATACCATTAAATCTCTCCTATTCATCTCTAGGTTTGAACTCTGTGTCTTTTCTTTACCCGCGGTGCAACAGCGACAACAAAACGTTGGGAGGGGTGAGTTAAAAGCAGCAGACTGGTGGCTGTAAATACGCTCTGGTGACCCTGAAGCTGGGAATAACTCTTGATGAACATGTGTCAACAGCAGGCCAGTGATCCTCCAGCATGGACAGAGTTTAAAAGTGCCTTTGTCTCTTTTTCTTGTGCCTCTGCCTGGGTGCTGCTTCGGGCATCCCCCGGTGAGGTGATGGGAATCAATGTTCTCTTTGTGTTTTAGTTCTGAGTTTGTGGCTGTCCCAGCTGCCTGTGCTGACTCACACATGTAGAAATGGCAAGTAACCACATTTATGTAAACAGAGTTGTTTGTTTTTAGGACACTGTTACACTCTAAGTTCAAATTTTTTTCTCATTTATCTACAAACTTGTATCTTACAGCAGAGTTTTCGTTATTGTTGGTGTACATGGGTTCTGTAGCTCTCTGCAGTTACCAAACCCATGTAAAAAGAAGGGGTTCTGTAACTCCCTGCAGATCAGTTTCCAAATGGAATTTTACAACCTCCTTTGGCGAGAGAAGACAACCATGTCCTGAAGCCAGTTCAGGGGAGACAAAATGACAATTTTATTCTCTTTTATTCAGAAAATCAAATTATTAACAAAGCTGGACTTCACTAACAATCCTGTTACAAAGAATGCACCTTTTGAATAGCTTTAGGAAAAGCAGCCAACTGAACCATGTTTTAAAAAAAAAGAGAAAAAAACACGATTGTTTTTTTCCTTCTTATCAACTGTTAGAAGTATAACAAAGCTTGAAAAACTGTCTGCTGTCATAAAAGAATGAAGATCTCAGGCCCCACCTTTCCCTGGATTATGGGCAGGGCATGCTGCCATTTGTCCCTCAATTTTGGCATAATTTGTTCTTGATCTTCAAGCTGGAGATATGTTCCAACCTTCCTAACGTATTTCTGTGACCCATATAGAATATTAGCACTACCTGGATGTCAGCTGTGGACTTTAAATAAAAAAGTATTATACTTTTAGGTCTTTTGGTTGTGAAAATTAAATTGCAACGTTTAAACCTAGTGCATATTCTTTTCTAAATTTTCGGAATTCTTCCTTAGGCTAATAATCTATAAAGCCTGATATCAGTGCTTCAAGAGAACGAATTTATTGCTGATCTTCAGTAGATTGGAAGGAAAGTGGAATTGTAACTGGTGGGGAAACCGGGGGAAGTTTAGGAATGACTTCTGTGTAGGAGGTGCGGAGTGTGGGACATGAGAAATGAGAGATCCAGAAGGAAAGGAGAGAGGCAGGAAAAATAGGGAAGTCGTACTCTTAAATGTAAATATGTTTTTCATCCGAGTCCCACTGGAAGCAACGAAGTACTTTAAAAATAAATAACCAAAAGCACAGTTGCTCTTAAAGCTCATCTCATTTTATCGTAGATCTTTTGCTGACATTGTTTTCTTATTGACGTCAATGGAGGTTTGAAAAGCAATTGAAAGCAGCTGTCTGTTTCAAAGACACGTTGAAATCATCAGGAAAAGTGGTGCACAGCCTTTCCCTGAAATATCCTTGAGACTAGTCCAATACATCTTTTCATCACAAATTTTAATCAATAGCTGGCTGTGTTTGTGTTTGCTGCAGTGGGACATGTACCAGAGCAGCTCCATCAGATAAGGGTGCACAGCAATATACAACTGGCTTTACCAAATCCATCAAACTCACTTTCATCTTAACTAAAATATTATTTATTTGTCTTTTTTTTCTCAGGCACTGTCAAGGTTTTTCTCTGTTCATATTTTAGAGGATTACTTTCTTTTGAGGAAATCAAGTTCAAAGTCCATTGATTTAATTTCTTATCTCTATTTATATTGATATTTTGTGCTCGTGTATTAGGTTAGATGATTTTTACGCAGTGAACTTTCATTGCATGATTAAATTGATATATATTAACTTTAAAAATTGACCCCGTGTTTGTTTTTTTTTTTTTTTTCCCTAAGTGACTGGGAAAAGCTGTGCTTTACCTGAAATCATCTTGTTTCTACAAGGAATTGTATGCTTGCTGCTGTTTTTTCAGTCTGTGCCTGCTCAAAAGTGTCTCATGCAGAGAAACACAAAGAATCTGAACTAGCACATGAAGAAAAAAGACTATTTAACTTAATATATAGTGGAGTTTGAGGGCATTGTGTTTAGGTGAGGCAATGTGTGCTGTAGGCTTTGGTCATTTAAAACCCCTTCCTTCTCATATATCCAAGCAGGGGAGAAAAGAACATTGTCTAAAGAAGGCTCGTGATCACTGCAAGTGCCCTGAACCCAGTCCTCTGAGCCAAAGTCAAAACACAAAGGGAGAAGTAAATATCATATATGGCTTGGTTTGGGAAGGGGAACACTCAGGAATGTCTGAAGGGGGGGAAAAAAGACATTGCCACAGAAATGTAGCACCAATATATAAAATATAAAATGTATTTTATTACAGGATGGGCATTTTTTATTTCTTTATATCTTCCTGGACCTGCAGAGGGTGCAAAATCTCCACATTGCTTAGAAGAAGCAGAATTATTTCATTCCCCTTGTATATTTTGCTTCTCTGGTAACTTGCAGAAACACTTCACCAGCACCAAGATTCTCACTAGAAACTTCATTGTAACAAAAACGGAGATAAAAGAATTTATGACTGCAATAATTAGGGCTGCTGCCATTTAATTTGTAGAAGTCTTTTATTCTTTGAGATCTGAACCTAGTGCTCAGCAATTCTCTCTAGCCTAGTGCAATTTGGTCCCTTGTCATCTCTCTTTCCCTAATAATATGCTTTCTTCTTCATTTTCTGTTTCATTTTTGGTTTTCTGCTTTCTCTTTGATTTTAATCTGGGTATTTCTTCTGGCTAACTGTTTCTCTTGGAATTCTTGCTTTCAGCTCTAAGTGGTTTCTTTCACATCATGAAAAGAGTTGAGTTAAATGACAAATTATATGGCTTTGGCTACACATTTTATTTTCACATGATTTCAGCAGTACCTAGGATAACAGAATAAAATATCTGAGACATTATTATGATTTAATTTCATTTATTTTCACTGATTTAGCAGAGGTCTTCCATGTGGGAACATGTGACAAAAATGTTTAGGGGGAAGGCTGCTTTTAAAGTGTAGGGGTTTCTGGGATAAAGCTTTTCTGCTTTCAAAGAAAACCATCCTGCTCTCCAAATCAAAACAAATGCTTAACAACTGCTCAATTCGAGCAGTATTATTGGGAAAGAGACCCCTCACACTTAAAATACCTGTCAAGGGAGGGGCAAGAAAGTTTTAAGTGTGTGGTGGTAAAACTTGTCTAACTTGTCTAACTTTCCATGTTTCATAACACAGATTTTTTTTTTTTTTAACAGTTTGTTTATTTTTGTTCATTTTTGTTTTGTTTTGTTTTGTTTGTTGTTTTTTTAAAAATCATTGCTGTCTTCACACCAGCTGCGAGAGGGCTGGGTTACAACATCGCTGGAGGTACAGCAGCCATTCAGGTTGGTGGGTTTTACAAGATAAACTTTTGTGTAGGAATGAGTGGGAACTTAAATTTAGGTCTCTGTATTTGGTCAGAGAGACATCTATGGGGTTCTTTCTAAGCAAATCATGTTAGTTTTCTGGCTGTAACAAAAACTTCTTTTGCAATGACCTGCTCATATCTCATCTCTGGGTTGATGGGAAAACAAAAAATCAACCTGGATGCCAAGAGGCAAAATGGTGCTTGTGCCAAGGCCCAGCACAGATCCTTGTGTTCTCTGTGGCTGTGGATGATGGTGATACTGGAAAGAACAGGAAAATCTCATCCTGATCCTGCTGAAAAACAGTAGGAAAATTTCATCTTGCCTCTGATACCTACCCAGTGCAAGTCTTTTGGTCAGGAGTTTAAAAACCGGTTGTTTAGATAGTGTAATTTGTATTTGGAGATGATTAAGTCTGGGCACACAGTTTTTTCTAAGATGAAAATGATTAATTTTAGATAAGTTGTTTGATTTGAAGATATTATTAGGATAATATTGCAGTAGTTGTATTAACATCATAATGGTAATCTTGTTATGGTTGATTCCAAGAATTGCAGGATTTAGACCTGCAAGGAAGAACACAGCATCCTAATATAACTTGGTCAGGAAGAGAAATACTACTCTTCACAAATGAAAGATGAAGGGCT
>VWZT01008174.1:86431-167593 GCA_013397055.1 Pachycephala philippinensis
TTATATTAAAAATTTTATATATTTTATATAGATTTCTATTTTTATACATATACATTTAGAGAGAGGTGTGTGAGCAGCTGCCTGCTCTTGGTGCAGCAGGGTGGGAAAGCTGGGGGCTCCCAGTTGTGATAATTCTCATTTCCTCACAGGGGCGTGCAGTGCAAGCAATGTGGCAGAGGGAACACAAACGATGGAGCTTGGTGCAATCCATGAGGGTAGAGGTCTCAGGATCAGGGAATTATTTTGCAGGCTTCCTTGTTAATTAATCATAGATAACGAGGAGTGCAGGAGAGTTTCTGTACAGACTAGACAAAGCAACACTTGATGAATGATGAAACAGTGCCTTTAAATTTATTTATATGCATGGATGTGGGAGAATGACCTTCCTGAGCAGCCAAAGCTTGCTTTGCCTTGTGCCCCGAGGGTGGGTGCCAGGGATGGCTGCTGGCAGGGCAGGGGTGCCACACGGATGCCTGGCATGGAGCTGCCAGCTCGGTGTGAGGTGCTGGGATGCTGAGACCTGAGCTGGATACAGCTCCAGGGCAGTGTTTTAAGGCCAGAGTGGAGAAGTTTAATGTGCAATTATTTTGACAGTGCAGTAACTAATATTTTATTAAGCTCGGAGTGGTAAGAGGGAAGCCAAAGGGATTATCTGCACCCTCTGTACGCAGGACAATTTATTTGTTCCAAATATTATCATTATGTCCTTTAGTATCAGCTGATACCTTTAGAAATCTGGCTGCAGTGTTAATTTTGTTTTCCATGTATCCTAGGGCATGAGAATTGACAGAGGACTTTGCTAAGAGAACAAAAAAACCCCATTAATTTTAGTCCTTTTTGCGGATGTCTTTGGTTCTTTCATGTTTCTATTAAAAGCTTACTTTACTAAAGAAACTGATAGAGGTTCATATGAATTTGGCAATGTGGCATCCATCAAAAATGGAACAAGTTACAGGGATAAATAAGAATTTTAAAACAAAAACTAGATCTGTGAGGGATCACTGAAAAAAGGCAGAGGAAAATAAAGATCTTAATTTGCAATCCATTCCAAGCATGCTGCCTCCAAGGGACTTAATTAAGCAACAAATCTCTTATTGCAAGAAATTATTTATAAAACCTGGAAGTGCTGTTGCTGCAATGAATTTACCAGTTGAAAATACAAGCTGTGTTTCGTGTGTACTCATGTTTGTGAAGGGAAGGGATTTTTTTATAGGTGGGGAAGGACAACTTTATGGTAAGGCAGGTGCTGCTGCCACTGGAGCCCTGAGTTCTTCATGGCAGCTGTAGCCACAGGCTTGTAGCAGTGTGGATTGTTAAAGTAATTAATTTTTTTCTTCCTCTCCTCTCTTTTTTCTTTTTCTCTATTTTTTTTTTTTTTTTTTTTTTTTTTTTTTTTTTTTTTTTTTTGAATAGCTTTTCTTGTTTGTGAAAAAAATTGCCCTAAAAACCTGAAATCCTTTCATCAGCTTCAGATTAGGTACATCGAGTCATCCCCAGAGTGAGCTTCCAGTTCAGTCTGGGATAAGATTACCACAGTGACCCGATTGAGCAGAGGTAAGTGTATTCCCCAGTGTGGTTTGGGAATTCAACACACATGGCATAAAACTAAACTTTTTTGGTAAGATTTTTTGCTGTTTTGGCGAAAATCATTCTGGCATTATCTTTTTGCAGTTCTTTGCAAACACAGGTGAGAGCTTTTGTCAAATTCTCACTCAAGAAGGCATCATCTTAAATTGCAATATTATGATTCTTTCTGCAGAAAATAACAGAGTGTGGAGGAGAACCAAATTCCTGATTTATTTTTGGAGACAGACAGGGAGAGAGAAAGGAAGATTTTGTCTTTTCTAAATACAGAATGCTTTTCTGGCTATCTTTTTAAGTGAGCTAATAACTCCTTATAAAGAGAAGTTGAAATCCTTGTAAGGTGTTTCATACAACAAGCCTGTGAACTTTAATAATATCAGGATATTCAAATCTTCACAAAATAAAAAAAAGGACTTAAAGGGCTTTCTCATCAGAGCTACGATAATATTTTTCCAAACTTTCATTTTTGTTAAACTTCAGAATCCAGATGTTCTCTGAAATACTTATTGAAAAACAGAGTCACAGGTATCTGAGGCTGAAACACAACAGCTCCTGAACACCTGCATTGCATTTGTTATGCGGCTCATCTGAGGCTGAGCTTTAGTTTTCCCTGGGCCTGATTGAAACCCTGTGAAAATCAGGGCAAATGCTTCCACTGCACTGAGAATGCACTGGAACAGTCCCAGAAGTCTCCCTCACTTTTAGACTTTTGGTAGCATCCAAGATGGTTCAAAGCAGCCCAGTCCTCTGTAAATCTGGTAATTTAGGATTCTGTCTTGGCTTTACACTTTTTAATGCACAAAATCTCTCGCTGTTGCTGCCAAGGAGGTAAAGCTGACAAAGTCCACGCTACCACGAATTTGTCCAAAGTAAGAGAGTTTTAATGGAAGATTGAACAACTTTTATATGTTAATAGGTGAAAGTGTGTTGAATGGCATAAAATGATTGGTCCCTCAGACACCCACCCCTTGGGGTGATTGCTCCAGCTCTGAGACATCCGTTTCTGGATGTTTTTCTGGTTGAAGCCACAACAGTCCTTGAGAAGTAGGTGCAGGTGCAGAGATTTACAAAACTATAACATTGTTTTAAAATTCTTCACATGAGAAAGAGAACCTTCACAAAGTACTGCAAGGGCTAAAGAAATTCCCAGCCTGAGGCCTTTTTTCCTACCCATAAAACCATCTTGTTCCTGAGTTCCATCACAGTGCCTGTGTTGGTGTCCATAATGTACCAATCCCTGGTGCAATCTGACTTTTCCCTAGGAAAACTTTGGAGGGAATGAATACTCTAAAAGCAATAAAGATTAGAATAGGCTTCAGTTCCTTTTCCCTAAAGGTGCTTCTAAAGAAGAATTTTAAGCTTCACTGTCTCAAGTCTCTGCTTCTTTGGAAGCCTCTCATTAGAGTTTTGCTGTATGGTCTATGCTCACTGATACATTTTGGCTTTGAATCAATTCTGTGATGTGTTGGGTGTGGTATTTTTGTTCAAGTTTGAGGGATTATACTCCCTTTACAAAGTGCTGCAAGTCCTTATCTGAAACACTACAAACACAGTCAGTTGTGTTCAGAAAGGTGGAGTCCAAGGGGAATTAAACTGGAGCAGACATGGGGAAGCATGGCTTGTTTTACCAAAGGAGCCTTTCTTGTTGAAAAAAAAATCCAAAGAGAAACAAAACCAATTGAGCTATTGATGCCAGGGAGGGAGGAAGAGCTACCAATTTAAAGTTGATCTGAGGACAGATTTTGAACAAAGTAAGTTTTTCGGGGTTTTTTTTTTTCAGCAGCTCTCTCAAAAAAGGGAGTAGCCCAAAAGTGGGTAGGTGTCAGTTGAGTTGCCATGAGCAGCTGAACTAAAACACGCACTGAAATGTACCAACCATTCACTGTTTGACAGATTTGACAGGGAGGAAGCAAAATGGATTAGAGCAGGGAGAGAGAAAAATCCTTTGGCTCTGGATTTACTAATGAAAAAAAGTAACTTCAGAAAGACTGGGTGGTAAGATCCTAATGCAGAGCAGATGGCAGTTTTCACTTCAGTCAGAGGCAGGGTAAATTCTCACATCCTTTATAGATGTTATCCTCACTAAATAGCTCGCATAAAAACAACAAAGCCTTTAATTTTCACTGAATTTTTACACTGAATTAGCTTTCTAGAATGAAACATATTTTAACTCTTCATGAAGATAAACTCTTTGTAGTGCCTTTAACTAAAGACGTTTGGCATGTTTATTTCTAAGTGTCACACAGACTGACTTTTTTTTCCACTGCAGAAATACTACTGTACCCACTGAGAAGTTTTCTTGAAAAACAATGAGAAAGCTTGAGCTATTGAAGGCAACTCCCATTACCTGTGCAGGCACTTCGTGTCCTCTCTGAACGACAGAAGTTCATGGCTGTTGGGTTTTGAGCATCCACTACAGCTTAAAAATAGATTTCTGTTACTAAAAGAGCAATCATCGTTCCCCCTTTCACGCTAGGAATCCCAGAGTTAAATTCTGTGTGAAAGAGAAGCCATTTGCTTGGTCACTTCCTGTGCAGCTCAAGGGAAAAATACCAAATACCAAAGTATAAGGAATTAGCAGAATATATCTACTGCAAATAATCTGAATATTTAGATTTTCTCAGTGTCTTGCTGATCTTCCTGATAAGTCACAAGATCCACCTGAATGGGAGATCTCAGCTGTGTGTTCTAGGGGGGGCTGAGAAGAACTTGTCTCTACTGAGCTGCTGCTGTGGGTTGGAATTACAAAACTCTCTGATGTTTTTGCTTCTATGATCCTGCCTTGGGAGTGGAGACAGAAACTTCATGAAACTTCCATTTTGCTATTAACATCTTACACCAATTGGGGGAAAAAAATCACTTACCCATTTCTTTACTATCAACTTCTGAAATTCTAATGACTTTTAAAAACGTTGCTCTTTTACACTCCAACAGGCTGAAAGAAGATTACACGGTTTTTTGTATTTTATCAGAGCGTTACAAATGCTGTTTTGCTGACTTCTTGAGAAGAAGCTCCTCTATCTTTTCCACAAATGATCAGTGTCCCCAAACGCTGGATGCAGTTACATTAAAGCTTTGTTATAGTGTCTCTTTTATTTCACACTTGTTGGGTTTATGTGTGGAATTCATTTTTTGTGTGCTGCTGATTTGCAAACAAGACAGATTGCTAATTTGACTAAGATGATAGGAAACTGTGCTGAGAGGAAATACTTGACTGCTTCCAAGTGTTTTGTTGAAGATGCTGGAAGACATCCACACAGCCAGGTATGTCAGTCAGAGACTGGTGTGTCATTTTGGACATGGAATCCCTTTTAATGTGATTCTGAAGTACTGACCACACCATCACAGCTGTGCTTGTTATCCTGCTGTTGTACCTTGGCTGTAGAATACATTATTGCATTTGCCATTTCACTGACTTTTATAGCCTTGTTAGTTGACTCCTACTCATAGTCACATGGATTTATGCACACAAAGGAAGATTTTTGATTTTTAATTTATGCAAGCTTTTGAAATTACTATTTTTTTTTTCTCTTCCTTGGCCATCATTCTGGTGGATTTTTAAATCCTTGCCATATCACTACAAATCACAAATCTTCTTTCTTGGCTTATTCATGTTTCTTAACATGATTCATGTTTCATAAAGTAGTCATGTAATATTTATTTAGTCTTCCTTGCAACGGTCAGCTTCAGAATAGTTTCTGTAATGGTAACATTTCTCTATTGAAAATCACATCAGGTTTCTCCAGCACTCCTTACTTATAATAAATAAGAACTTATAATATGTGCCACCATGTGGTTATTTTTTTTTTTTTTCTCTCATCCAAATCTTTACAGGCTGCAATCAGATCCACAGAGAGTAGAGAAAAACCTGTGCATTTTCATTTCTGATGGTGGCAACCTTTATTGTACCACCTCACACAACTATCAGCTCTTTGCAGAGGTGATGACTGTTGGTATGGTGGGTGGATAAGGAAGATGAGGAAGAAAAAGATTCTTGACTAGAAGAAAATGATTTCTTGACCTCTAGATCCATGATACTACAGCTCTGCCTATAGTTTCCACTCAGAGCATTTTCCTTTTAAACAGGAGAGTCCCCCTCAAAAATATTCAAATTTAATTCCAGGGAAGGTTTTACTTTATATGATCTTTGGGATCAGGGATGTTTGTCTAGGAACACAAACCTTTTTCTTGCCGCTTAAAACGGGCTGCTTCCACTCTGTATTATAGCATCGTGTTTTCCTGTTGATGTTTTTCCTTTTACTTAATGCTCCTAATTACATACTGTTGTGAAGATCACAGGCAAAGTAAACAGGATGATTTGGTATCTGTGTTTTCCATTAAGTAACAGCATTCTGTGGGAGGTGCAGCCTGTAATTGCTCTGAGGAAACTGTACCAAGTGCTGGATGAAGTATTAGTCTGGCTTGCTAATGACTGGGTACAGAACATTTCTTTGTCTTGTAGTCTTGATAATTCCATTTAAACACCAGGCTGCAATCTGATGACCACGTGGGGTCCTGCCTGTAGGCAGTGACTGCTCCCACAGCTCTGTGTGGCTCCTTCTGGGTGTTTTATGTCCCATGAGATGCTTGGCTTCAGTGCTGGGAGAAGCTTTTCTGAAAGCTGCCTCAGATACAGCTGGAAAAGCCTTTCCAGCCAAAGGACATTTCTGTGTAGAGGATTTCACAGCAGGGCATCTGAACTGGGCATGGAGAGCTTTTCAGCTGGCTGGATGAGATACCTTTGGAATTGGGCTGTCTCTTGCAGTCAGTTCCCATGAGCTGCATGGCTTTCTTACCATGGCAGCCCTTCGTTCCACTCCCCTGGGTCTCTGTGCAGCTCCTCCTGCTTCTTGCAGTCATCTCCTCTACAGTCCCATTTTCCTCTTATTTTTTGCTTCACCTTTGCTGCCCTGGACTTGCTGCTTCTTTTACCTTTATAGACAAACACAGTTTAAAGGAAGCATGTATTGTGTGGTATCAAACTGATGCTTTGATCCTAGAGTCAGTCTTCTGTTTCTACCCACAGTGAAAACTTGTGTAACACTTTTCCTCTGATTCAATTTACAGCAGCAGTGCCAGAACTGCATACCCTAGTCTGGGGGTTTTTGTTTGTTTGCTGGGTTTTGTTCCCCTCTGTTTTCCTGTTGCTGTTGTGATCTTCTTCCCTATTTTAAGATGTTTGGGACAGGGACTCTGCCATAAATAAATTTAAAAGACATAACAGCAGGAAGATGGGTAGATTTTGAGCCTGACTGTGACAGGTCCATGCTTGGAGAACTTGAGTCTGGGGGAGTCAAAACTCTGTCTTGTCCTTCTGCTAAAGCAGCCAGTGACTTCTCTTTTCTGGCACATTCAAGTTCTCCTTCTGTCTCTGCACTCCTGCCAACACCTGAGAAATTAGCTGCTTTTTTAGCTCAAATTTACTCGAAATGCTGAATGTTTCTGAACATTAATCATTTGCCTGGGTCTCCAGTGGGCATTGTTCTCCTTTCATTTGGTTGCTGTGGCTCTGAACACCCAAATTACCTCAGCTTGTGCATCATTTGCAGTCCCTTTGCTGTGAGTCACCAGGGCTGTAAAAGTGACTTGTATCCCGGGTGTTTTTCCCTGCAGCACAAGTGAAAACGTGTTCCTTTCAAACTGTGACACTAAAGTAAACTCCTGGGTCAGGACAGCATAGGGATTTCACTGCTGAATACAGGGCAGATTTTGCATTTCAGAAATACAAGGCAATACACTACTTGTTTCTTTGCAATTATCTTAAGTTAAGCCAAATGTGGGGAGAAATGGTAATTAGAAATATTGAGGCCAGGACCCTGTGGATGCAAATGAGCCTTAATGGCCCCAATCAGCCTCACCTGGCCTTTCTTACTCTCCCTATTTAAGCATGTGGCCCGTGGGGACTTGGGTTGATCAGACACAGTGAGTCCAGCTGATACCACCAGGATACAGATAACTCAGGTAAGTGGTTTGTTTGGGTGTTTTTTCTTCTTAATTTTCTCTCTAAAATAGCTGTAACTTTCTATCCTATAGAAATGCAGTATCTAGAACTATACTCTGTGCTGACCCACTGTGTTTAAAAACAAAATCCCCCCAACACAAACATCGTCCCATGCATGCACTGGGTATTGTGGATGTCTGAGGCGTGGAACTTTTGCTGTGGAAATCCCAAAATCAGAAGGTAGACAAGCTTTTTCTGCTCATAAAATTTGACACCAGACAAGGCTTTTAATTGTTGCATGGTTCAGCGTAGATAAAAGGCATAAGCAGCTTCTTTTCTGTCTAATGATGGTTTTTTTCCCCTATTTTTCTGGCCTGTAGTTGAATATATTTGAGTTTTGTTCTGTACAATCTGTAACAATAAGCTTATGAACACATAGGTTAACTTTAAGGGAACTTTGGACATTAACACTTGGAATAATCAGCAGCAGCTCTAAAGATCTGATTTCTTTCCATTCAATCTTGGTTTTAAGAAGATAAATAAGTTACAGTTTCATACCTGCAAATAATTCTTTTCTGTACATTTCAGGGCCTGTAATTACTGTGGCTGCTTATTATGCCATTTAAATAATGCATGAGAGCTTCTGTTCCCAGCTTCTGTATTTTAGTGGTTTCCATTTTCTTGCTAGTACTTTTCACCTGTTGGAATTTGAAGTGAGGCTCAAGACATTCAAGAGATTAATTTTGGGTTTTGTGTCTTCTATCCTGTTGCCCAGTATTCTGAAGTGCACACATTTTGCTCAGTTTCTGTGTTAGATGTCAAAAGAGAGGATTAAATCCAAGTTTGAGGAACTCTGCAGCTTTGGCTGTTTTGGTTATCTGGTCAAAATGTAAGGTTGAGACACAAGGGAGAAAGTGGAGGAGATGTGTTGTTACATGCCATGTGCCTGAGTCTCAGAAATTAAATTTTCTGCAACATTTCCAGTGTTTTAATCAGGCTATAACAGCAATAACTCATTTTTAGCTCCTATTCAGGTACCAAGTTGCAAGTTTCTGGTTATACCTGAACCAAAGGGTGGCTGTTTGTGACACAGCAGCACTTGTCTGGGCTGGCTTGCTACTAAAACCCATTTTCATTATTGTCTCAGTTTTGTATAGCCTGCTCCTCTGAGTGTCCCTGCAACTTGAAAAAAATTACAGTAAAAGACAGTAGAACTCTGTGTCTTGTCAGAGTGATTTCATGCTTTGAAACCTCTCTTTTCACTCTTTTCGTACTCCTTTCAGTTGCTGTTTCTGTTCCATACCTCTGGCCTGGCCTCCTACATCTGTAAATCTGTGTGTTGTACTACTTGTACTGGTGTTAAGTGTGACTTAGCCTTAAACAGAGTCAGTCCTGGTAAATAACTGATCTGGTTATTCCTTAATTGGATGTGTCTAGTAGCACTCAACTTTTTATATATAGATATATTTTTTTTTNGCAGTTAAATTCAAAGTGCTGATCTCCACAAACTTGGAACTTCCTACAGTTTTTATTGCAAATACTTGTTGCATAAAACCATTTCCCCTGTTAATGAAGGTTGATAGGAGGTAAAACAGTTGTCACAGTTCAACAGGCAGAGAAAATTGTTGGTTTGTCTGTTTTTCTTACTGTTCCTGCTTTCATTAAAGCAATGCTCTCACTGGAATATCTAAGTAGCTGTAATACTTGCCAAAGGAATATTACTTCTTTATTACAGTGTAAATCAGCTCTGAGCAGAGTTTTGAACACAAACACAAATAAGACGTTTCCAAAAAACCTTAATGTAAGTTGAATTTTCTGGTGTTCCATTTTGAGCAGAGCGTGTCAGAGCCATAAACAAGAGAAGCAGAAGTTTATTCCAGTTTTTCCTCTGGCCTGGAGCCAGAATTGCTTCTCGTGCTGAGAATACCTGTGCTTGAGCTGGTGGCTGGCCACCAGTGAGGTCTGAGAGTGCCCTTGGAGAGGCTGGACAACAAAGGATGGTTTGGGAATAGGAGGAGGAAAAATCTGCTGGGATTGCACTGCAGTTTGCTTTCTTGCTCTCAGAGGCACCGTGTGTTATAAAGCCTTTTATGAACTTGCTGTGAATTTATGTGTTTATGTGCCTTTTATGAACTTGCAGAAATTGCAAGCAGCCATTCAGATCCCCAGGTTTCTCTGGTTGAGTGGCCTAGTTGGTTTTATTAACTGATACTTCCAATTTATCAAATCTTCCCTTTTGAAACAGAAAACTCTTGCTACCAGTATTGATTCACCTACTTTGAAAAAATTTGAATGACTGGCTCCAAAATTATTTTTGAGATACTCCTCCTAAAACGTGTTCACTGCTTACTGCAAGTAAGAGTAGGTCTCTTCTCCCAGGTAAAAAGAAATAGGACAAGAGGAAATGGCCTGGAGCAGCACCAGTGGAGGTTTAGGTTGGATATGAGGAAACATTTCTTCATGGAAAGAAGAAATGTTTTAGGTTGGATATTAGGGTACACTTCTTCATGGAAAGGGGTGTCAAGCACTACAACAGGCTGCCCAGGGAAGTGGTGGGGAGCCCCCAGCCCTGGAGGGATTTAAAAGGAGTGCACATGTGGCACTTGGGGACATGGTTTAGTGCTGGGCTTGGCAGTGCTGGAGTAAGTCAGGCTCAGTGACCTTGGAGGTCTTTTCCAACTTAAATGATTAATGAACCCATGACTTCTGTGCCCTAACCCTGCCCTGTTGGGCACCAAGGCCTTGCCTGCCACATTCCTGTGACAGAGCCAGCAATTGGAGCATTTTTCTGCAGCACAAGGGCTCTGGCTGGGCAGGAGAGTGGGTGGGTACCCTGGGAGCTTTCCCTCCTCCCAGCACTCGCTGTGAAAGACAGGGAGTGTGTCCCCCTCTCTTGCACCAGGAGAAAAAATAGCTGGGATCTGCATATCTGCTCTCCTGTGTTCCCAATATTCTCCAACTGATGTAATTAAGAACCTAATTACAGAGGTTCGAGATGGAAAAGATATATTACATAATATTGTTCATTGCCTTGGGACCAGCACAAGATTGTTTCCTGCAAAATAGTTTGCTGACTTCAGGGGAAGTTGGGGTCTAAAACATGGTGCAGGCTCAGGCTCTTATTGAAGAGCTGCAAGGCTTTTACATACATCTTTATTAAAGCTTTTATTAAGAAAAAAAAGAAAAAAAAAGGTATTTCTATGCCCACTTGCTCTTGCAGATTTCAGCAGTGCTATTTTATTTTGCTGTGATAAAAACACATTTATTAGTTTTGTGTGCTCAAAGGGAAGTAGAAAAAAAAATAAGAAAAGAAGAAATTGGAAATGAGAAAATAGTTGGCCTTATTAAGTCAGTGGAAGCCTTCAGGTGTCTTGAAGTTTCAACCAGATCCTCATCCTTTATCCAGCTTATTTCACTTGGAGACAAGAGCTGTGAAAGAGACTTACTTTGTTCTTCTTATTTATAATTTTAATGAGGTAGCAGAAAATTCATAAATACCTTAATTTTCAACTTAAATGAGTCTTTTTAATCATGACCAACATGGAGTCGGATGCAGGGCGATAAAATGTTGAAAACCTTGCACTCTCTCAGCTTCACTGAGGCTTGAGGATGTTAAATGATTTGCAGCAAATTGCTTCCATCTTACCACGAGATGAAACTCGCAAACTGAAATTTTGTCTCTTCTGAAATGTTACTGTGGTTGGGATTCCAGGGGCAAGGTCAGAGGTTCCAGGCTAAGGATTATTGTTGTCAAGTGCTGCCTCTAAATGCTTGCAATGCAACTCAGTACAAGCTGAGCTTGATTTCTTTTCATGTAGAGAGAGAGGACCTGGCTGCTGGTGCAGAGAGTCAGTCTGGATCATCAGCCTGTAATTCCATATAATAAAAAGCTTCCTCCCATCATCATCAGTCTGATTGCTGTACAAGTCAAAATAAGTGTTTCTGCAGTGAGGAGCAGCAAAGCACAACACCAAATGGCTTGGCACTCGCTAGCACTTAATCTGCTGTGTCAAAGGTGAGTTAAGGCTTAAAATTAGGTCTGTTAAAGGGGTAAACTCATCTTAGTAACTGGATCAGTTCCTGCAACCCGAAAGACCAAAAACATCACACTGAAGCAAGGATTCGTGGCATTTATCATTTGTTGTCACTGCATGAAATTTTAACCCTGGTGGACATAACAGCACTGGACTTGTTTCACTCCCTATTCTTGCCAATATATTGGATCTCTAAACTAATTAGAGTAACCTAATGATTCAAACCCGTTTTCCAGTTTTGTATAAAAGCAGGTGTTAGAAGCTACTGTTATTTAGAGTAACTTCAGCCTAAGAGGAGTTGTGGATGCCCATCCCTGGCAGAGTCCAAGGCCAGGTTGGATGGAGCTCTGAGGAACCTGGTCTAGTGGAAGGTGTCCCTGCCCACAAAGTCACCCTCAAAACCTCTTGGAAACACTGCTGGTATCAATTGGAATTGTTCAGTTTAAATTTTCTTGCAAAAAGTAGCCTGTGGAAGTTATTTCTCTGCTCTCAGCTGGAGATTAGTCAAATACTTAATGCTGGCCTGTGTTTGCAAGGTTTCTGTGTGAAAATTTGCTGAAGCAAAATCTCTGTGATGAGCCAGTGGTGTGCTGAGTTCTATAATCTGGGAGTCTGGACCTAAAGGCTCTTGGCACAAGAATTTTCACAGATCATGGTGAAGAAAAATCAGAAATCCCATGTGCAGTAACACCAGCAGAACCAAGTTAGAAATGTTGAGCCCAGTCATAGTGACTCTGAAAACAATGGAGCAAAGTTCTGCATTTCTTCCAAAACACAAAAACTCCCAAACTTTATAAAGAGTCTTTTTGGGGTTAAAATTTCTGCTGTTCAAATGGGCACACCGAAAGAATAAAAGCTTCCATTCATGTTGCATTGGTTATAGTAAGTTTGTATATTGAGGTTGGCTTAAGAGACACTAACTGAAGCTGTGAAAGAAAACTTTATTGTACTGTTAAAGTTTACTATTTATTAACTTAATTAGCATGATAAAAGGGGAATAATAAAATGCAAGACTGAAAACACATAATTGCAGGCTCTGAGGAGCAAGATGTTTTCAAGAGAACTCGAGCAGGGTCTAGGATTAGACATACGAGTGAAATCTTCAGTTCTGTTGGGAACTTTTTCTTCTCTATGAAATATTGTAGCACTGCTAGGAACACTGTAATGGCTGTGCCCACTGAAAAAAGGTTGGATTGGATCTGTTGTGGTGATAATTCTTGGCTGTGAGCCCTGTCTGTGCAAGCTGGAGCTTCAGGCTGTACATCCCAAAGTGGGTGCAAGTCCAGCACTGCCACTGAGGGTTTAGCTGTGCTCTGAAAGTTTAGTGGGAAAGCAGAAGGACCAAAAATCTATTCAGGCTACATTTTATTCCTGAAGTCCTGTCTTTTGGATTGCACCAGCAGTTACCTGTTCTGTAATTACCTGCCTCTATTCCCTTTATTTCATCTTACAACTGCCTCCCTGGCAGTTTTGGGTCTGACCCGACATATCCAATGGGATAAGGTGAAGGTGACTGCGCAGTAGGAAACAATCCCAGGTGAAAAGTTGGTGGGAAAGGGGGTGATGCTGGGGAGGTGTTTTCAAAGTGTTTATTCATTGCAAAGTTTCCATTAAAAATAACTTTGCTTCAGCCATTTTAGTGTTGATTTTTTAACTAAAGGACTTATTATGATTTTTTCCAAGACTAAATAAAAAAAGTATGAAGAAAATTAATTTTAAGTGTAAGCAAGCTTAAATGATTGAAAGTGTTGTAGTCGGAAGAAATCGCAGTAGAAGTGTATGGGAAATTACCTTAACAATAATCTGTGAATCCTGCAGTGGCATGTACGTTCTAGGTACTGCAAACTGCCAAAATCCTGCCAAGATTTTGCTCCTGTCCCTTGCATGGCCACACAGTCAGAGTGGGAAGGGTTGTCTGGGGTTTAGCTGAGTTCACATAACTCAGTGGGATTATGGGTCACACCAAGAGCTAAGAGATGTAAAACTAATCACATTGCTGTCTATTACACACAAGTCCTCAAAGAAAAAGGCTTTCGTCTGTAAGTGCTACTGTAACAGCCATCAGTACTGATAACAATACAAGCAATCCTTTTAGAAACAGTGAGTGTGTAAGAGCAAGGAGTTAAAATGAAAATCAGTAGGTAAAGCCAACAATTACTGGCTCTGCCACAAGCATGCTGTAATTTACACTCTCCAGGACTTGTTTACGTGTTTATCAGCTTATTTATCAGCATGTTTATCAGTTTGATTCTTTGGTAAGTATATATATATATTTATATATACATGTGCATATATTCATTTAGGATTACAAGGGTGACTTTCATAATGTAGCATATCCTAGAGAGTCACGTGCTGGCATTCAAACCCTAAAACCTTGGCAAAGCTATAGAGGGAAATGAAATATCTGTAGAATCATGAAAAGTTGGGAACTTTCTTCTGAGCTATAAGGCAAAACCTGTGGGCCTGATGAGACTGGTGGGCATAGGACCCAGGATTTTCACATCTGCGTTTTGTTGCTGTTGCTCTGAACTTAAATGTTTTTATTTCTGGATTTATTTTCCTGGAAATTAAAAAATAACAATTATTCTGGGAATGCCAAGGGCATCTTCTGCACTTCTGTGTTGTCAAAGGAGATGGTGAGCTTGTTGCTTGCTTAGCTTGCTGGCTAACTAATAGATTTTCACTTTCATGAATATGTTCTGCTGAAAATCTGTTGAGATAGAGACTTAGAACTGGAGGAGGATGTGGGATGCTCACAGCCCATGGGATTTGCAGCCAGAAAGCCAAAGGTTCTACAAATAACTATGTTTTTGCCTTAAGCTATAAACCACATTCTGTTATGCAGATCTAGCAGGGTTAAGATAAAGCTTCAACACTTTAATTCCTCTGAATACTTTCATTCCACTGTGCCCTCTGAAAATGAAGAAATAATTGGATGGAAGTAGATTTAAATCTATTACCCTTCGAAGAGTACCAGGATTTGTTCATGTGTTTGTTTTACGGTGAGTTCATACCACTGGTCATCTTTCTTCCTGTCCATAAATTCTTTTTGGAAGAAAATATATTGCAGGATTTATTCTGAGCCTCAAGATGCTGGCTGTGAATAGACCATAGCTATTCAGACCTGGCATTCGGGTGTCATCCTGCTTCCACCACCTTCTATATTTGGATGTTCACATTTCCCATAATATCAGTGGTAAATACTTTACTGCACAGTGTTCCAATGAAGCCTTATCCTCAGTTCCTCTGAAGGAAAAAGGCATCTCGTGTCATCTCTTACTTCTGTCTGCTACAAATCTGCTGCTTCATTCAGGAAAGTTGTTACCTATTTCTCAATGGGTTGCATGAGCCATTTTGATCATTGAGTGTGTGGGTCTTTGGCTTTTGAAGAGGTGAGAAGTAAAAAAGTACAGAAAAATAGAAGTCCCATGCAGATCAGATGTGCCATAGGCACAGACCATTTGCACGTGGGGGTGCAGGTGGTAAGAGATGTGAAGGAATCATAGCTTGGTTTTTGTACTTTGAGAGATGCTGTGCAGATCTTACTGAAATTTTAATTTTGGTTAAAGCCACTAGGTAGTGCTCTGTTCTAGCTCTTTTCATGTACTCGCCCTCACACTGCCAGAGCCTGGCTTTGGAAAATAGACTCAGCAGTGTCATTTCACTTTCACCTTGCACGGCCTCAGGCAGAAGAATAAGAACAACTTGTAGGATGTAAGGCAGGAAAAAAAGAGGAAAATATCCATTTCTTCTCGTCTCTGCCACCCCACAAGAATAAAGGAGCTTGGAGGAGGAACTTTTGAAATACTTGAGGTGAAATAAGGCACTTCTCTCTAGTAGCTGACAGAGAGCTAATTAACATACAGGCTCAAGAGAAAACAATAGGCTTTAATAACCAAAGAGACAATTAAGATAATCTACTTTGCACCCTACAGACTGCTGGCCATAATGTTTCATGGGACAGTTCCTGCACTGACTGCCTGTTCCAGAGTGAGAACTGACTTTTGAAAGATACACAATCTTTATCTTGCAGATAAACCTGTAACATTAGTGACTCCCAGCTACTCTCAGAGAGCCCATGGTGCCAACATCCTTCTCCAGTCTAACACTAGACTTAATAATCCCAAATTAATTGTAGATCAGTTATTCTGGTTACCAGACAGGGATGGTCTACAGCAGCATGGAGTTTGGTGGAAGCTTTTACAGCCTGTCAGGAAGCAGGGTAAAGACTGCAGGAGAACTTTGCTGTCAATGACCTGTGGGAGGTGGTGCCACTGAGTGTCGGTCTCTTATTTGTAGATTTGACAGCTACAATGTAATGACGCATTAAAGCAAATTTTCCACACCACTGTTGTAATTAGCTTAGCAGCAAAAATTGGCTGAGCGGGAGGAGACAACAACAAGGTCACATTTGCGATCAAATTTCCGTGCTGACAGCACAAAATGTAAATAAAAATAATTAGAAAGCGCTCCCTTTGTCAAAGGGTGGCCAAAGATGAGCTTTCCAGCTCACATAATTTAGTCTAAAGTTGCAGACATGGAAGTAATAGGCAGATGGTTTCATTTGGGAGTCACACGATACAGTTCTTCTGCAGCCTTTTCCTTGCCACAAATTTAGGCAAGCTTTGCATGAAACAGAAATAATACTTGCACTGTGCTTTTGAAGAGATCGTGGGCCAAGCCAAGTGAGCTGGAGTGGAGCAGGAGAGCCAAAGGATAGCATAAACCAATAATGAAAGCAACATGTGATATCATGTGGCCAGAGAAAGATGAGAATGGTGGTGGGATTTAATGGTTCATTATGAAATAACCCTCACAAGAAGAGGAATGTGTTCAGGGGTTAGGATGGGGTCCTAGGAACTGGGAAAATTGGAGTTTATTTCTGACCTTGTCACATCCTATCTGTGTGCTCTTCTATCTGTGACTCAGTTTCCCAGCCCACAGAAGTGCTCACTTCAAAGCTGTTCTGTGGGCTTCTCCACGGAGGCTTCTGGCCTCTCTTGGGAACCCAGCTCAGCACCCGAAAGAGAGGATGTAATTCTTTAATTGACTGTTCAATGTTTTATAGTTCATATGAAATTAAAAGCTAAATAGAGTGAGGTCTGTACAAGCCCTTGAAGAAATGAGAAGTTAAGAAAAAAAAAAAGCTCTGTTTTAGATAGATTCACCTTTCATTAGGTCCTCCCTCAGCACATCCAGTTCAAACCTCTGATAAGCATCCTGTAATCCCGATTTCTGCTAGCAAGAGTCTTGGGAATAAACTGTCCCATAGGCATTAAAGAACGTGGTGGCTAAAGTGAACGCTGCCCTTGCTGCTGCACATTCGTGCCAGTGATTTGCTGCTTTTAGAGCCTCTCACACTTCTGCAGTCTGGCCTTCGGGTCTGAAGGGAGGAGGAGGAAGAAATAGGGCAACTTTAAAAGGTTTTTGCAGTGGTGTAGCAGAGACTTGGGTATGGATGATTAAGTCTTTCCATGAGAATGATTTCAAGATAGATAAGAGAGAAATGATAAATGACATCTGGCAAAGAAGTCATTAAGTCCTGAGAGTATATACCGAAATGTTTCCTCACATTGTGTGTACTTCTCTCACCAGAGGGTAGTGTTTTGCTTTTGGAATGAACCTGAGGAATATTTAAAAGACAGCTTAAGGAATGAAGTTCAAAAACATTTCTTCTGTGAGAAAATCAGACCCTAGAACTATCCTTATCATTGCTTGTTATTGCAGCACGGTCACACTGTGTCGCATGAGTTTTGGAAGTTCACCTGTGTGTCTCTGTTAGGAAAGAGCATCCTCAGATTTCTTTATCACTGGACTGAGGGTGAAGTCAGGTGCATGTTAAAGACCATAGACCCTGAAGACTCTGAGGGAAACTCTAGGAGAGGGGACTAATTCGAGGCAATAGGATAAAAGATTTAGAAATATTAAGCAAAGATTTAATGAGCTCGTTGCAAAGAAATAGAGAGCAAATCAAGTTATTTCTTCCCATTCAAAGGGTCTCTGTTTGTCATCCCAAAGTGTAAAATGTGGAAGAGCTTTACGGATTAGCTCTTTCACACCTTTCCCGTTCGAGAAGATGGGAGAACTCGGAACACGGATGTTTTTGGTTCATGGATCTCATTTAGATGTCCCGGCAGCCGGAGAGGGAAGTATCCCATTCCCACAGACACCACTAGAGGCCACCGCAAACCTCGATAAAGAGCTAAAAAGTCTCTAATTTCCAGCAGAGAGCGAATTTACACAGAGGAACTGTGGCCATACTGTGTCCCATATGAAAATATGTTTCATATCTTCTGTAACGAAGGAAAATGTGCCTGAGCTTACATCAAGCTCATGTATCCATCAGGTTTTTAATCTTTTTTAAGGGGCTTTTTTTTTTTCCTTGAAAGACGGGTTAGGTAGAAGAAATATTTTTCATCATCATCATGGTTTTTGCGAGGGTAATACATGTTATATCTGTTTCATGGAGGGAAAACACTAGGTCCAGAGAATTTAGGAGACTTGCAGAGATTATTGGATATTGTTATTAATTATTGCTGTGGAAGCAAAACCTGCTCTGGGCCAGAGATTGTTTAAAGCTTTTTTATTGGCTAGGCTCAGCTATCACATATGTTATAATGAGGAAAATGGACCACAACTTTCTTAAAATTCAGCCTTTATTTAATGCAATGAACAAACAGCCTTGCACTGAAGTGCTGTTTTTTCTAGAGCTAAGTGCTGACAGCTGTTTCCAATATTACCTCAACTTCAGTAAACCACATTCACCTGCTGCTGCAGGATCAGGAAGCCTGATGCAGCATTTTTCATGGCTGAATGCAGAAATTTGGCTCAGCCAGAGTAAAGAACGTAATTAAATAAAATATAAACTGGAAGGGTACAGCCATTCCACCTTTCACCCCTTTTAGGAGCATGCCCAATGCCACATATTTTGCTGTGTCTTAGAAAAATTAAATGGATTATGTTACACTTTGTGACTGATTATTTTGTACCAAGTTGGCTTTTCTCCATGGAAAACCTCCATTTATCACTTTCACCAGTAAATATTGGCAGCAGTGACCCAAGGTTGTCAAGTCAGCCTTTCACAGTACGTTGCACATTGCTTTGCAGTGTATCCTGGTATTAAAGCAAAACATCCAGTTCTGTGTCTGAAGTGGAGAGTCTGGCATTTGGAAAACTTTTTTCCTAAGCCATTAAAAAGAAAGGATAGGTTGGCATTGCATGATTGAGTTGGTATTGCATTTTATTATTTCCGTGACGGAAGCTGTGGGAAGTGTGGAGCAGGATGTTCCTTCTTAATTTTGTTTGTCAACACCTCTCAGTTTTTTGTATTATGCCTTTTATTAATGTGAAAATACGTATTATAACCCAGCTGATGTATTTTAATTGGTTGAAATGAACCATCTCAGCAGGGAGAGGGGGATTGCACTTTTTCCCATGACATACAGCAATGGAGATCTGCTGGATACATTAGGATGTGTTTGTTTTCCTTTTTCTAATTACATATGGGATGTTATCAGATCTGCTCTGGTAAATCCTCAACTCTCTTCAGACTTTTTGCAAGCTTAAAAAAACCTGGCCAATTTCATGTGTGTGTGCTGCTTTTCTCCTCTGAGCCTCTGTTTGTTTACCTTCAATGAAAGTTTTGTTTGGACTGTAACAGATTCTTTTTGCCAAAAGGATATTTTTATCTTGTGAATCAATACACAAGCCCTGGCTTAGCATGCTTTTATCAAGGGTTAAAGTGGTGCATCTCACAGAGAGAGGCTCTGCATGCTGTCACTGCCTCGTGCCCCTCTGCATTCCCCCTGCCCAGCTGTGGCATCCACCTTGGGCTGCTGCTCCTGGTTTCTTGATCTTCATGGATCACATCAGTCACAAAGCCAGCAGGATTCTCCACGAGCCTCTGAAGTGCTGGAAATGCCAATAAGGTAATTCAATTTTCTCTCTTCCCCAGCTGTTCCTCCTCCCATACCCTGCTACCTGCTCTCCTCAGGTGTTCAGCTGCTCTGTTGTTGCATCCAGACTCCCAAAACAGGTGAAAAACAAAGGTGCTGTTTTCAAATGTGCTTTGGGGAAAGGTCTTCATTGAGCAGTCATTCGCCAGCTCCCAGTTAATTCACTGGGAATGATGTACCTAAAAATGTAATAGGGGCTTTAAAAACTTTCTAAAATAATGTACACACATTCCATACTCCACAGGAGTCCTTTAGGTGCAGTGATTCTCTAGAAACATTAGGCTCCGTAGGTCTGCATAAGCTTGGATGAATTTTAGGTACGTAATTAATGCAGTTCGATTAGGAAATAATTGTGCTGTGTCCCCTGTAGTCAGAGAGAGAAATGAGCAGCTCATACCACCATGATCTCTGCTGCTGTCTGTAGGTGCCTTGCTGTTTCCTAGGGTGCTCAGGGTGACAGTATTTAAGTGCTTAAAATTAGTTAACAGAGGACTGGGAACTACTTGTCTGTCAATCACTTTTAAGACAGCAACGTAGATGTTTTTGAAATGTGACTTGTTAACTTGAAATGTGTTTCTTTCTGACAGAGGTCGGAATGAATCTTTCTTTTTAACTAAGGGAAAAGCAGGTGAGACTTAGAGCAGATATTAAAAATCAAAACAATAGAAAAGGATGGTTTTGGTTGTAAATGCTCACTTATGTGGAGTTATGACTGGTGCTTTGGAAAGGGTGGGCTCCACACCAAGGAGCTGAGGCACTATAAAGCATTTTTTCCGTGGCTCATGTTGCCTGCCTTTGCTTCCCTGGCAGGCGTTACACACCTGTGGAAAGAATGCTGCTGTGAGCACACATTTTTAGCCCTTTATCTCTGGCAAATAATTTCAAAATGATGCAGAATTTGTGCCTTTAAATGGGAGGTTTCTGAGCAGCAGTCATTGAAACACCAGGCCACATCACAGGGTCCCAGGTGGGTTGCTGAATGGATGTCACTATCATCTGTAAAAACATATGAGATGGGATCCTTAATGAACTGC
Source organism: Pachycephala philippinensis (assembly GCA_013397055.1). Lineage (NCBI taxonomy): Eukaryota > Metazoa > Chordata > Aves > Passeriformes > Pachycephala > Pachycephala philippinensis. The sequence continues at coordinate 106,980 of VWZT01008174.1, forward strand.
GTGAACATCCTTCCTTATGGAATCCAAAGGGCACAAAGTAAGATGATCTTTTTGAGTCAGAGGTCCTTTTGTTTCCCTTTCTGGTGCTCAGTGTGTACCACACTCTGTACTATTATTAGGCCCCTTTGCAGACACAAACACAGAAACCCATCGGCAGCCACTGGTGGATTAAAGGATTTATCTCAAGAAACGGTCTGGCTGGAGAATGGATGGCAGGAGCAAAAACACTCAGATATGAATAATGTGGTTTCTGTCTTGATTTTCTTTTTCTGCTTATGATCTATTTTCGCAGCAAGTCATTAGTACTGGAGACTCAAGCAATGGTTGTGTAATAATTTACATAATAAATCCTGGCATCAATCTGCAGTGGTGACAAACATATGTTCTGGTGGGCTGAGGCTCATTAGGCGTAGCTCTTTCTCACCCGCTGCTGCTAGAGATGTTAAAGGCTGTATTTAGTTAGGTTGGAACTATTCTCGTTCTGAGTTAATGGTATGGACATGTGAAGGCATTTGAAAAGGTCCCTCAAAGGTTGGTTTTCAATTAATAAGAGCAGTGTGAACAAATTAGTGTCAGGATCATGAGGAAGTGTAAACCCAAAGGTTAAATTGACTCGAATTAACAGGAGCATCGTGCTGCCCTGCAGTGGGGAGATGAATGTGGGATTCTCAGCTGCTTCCTAGCAGAGCTTTTGCGTGGCCACAAATTAGAGATCTGCTGGAGTCTGTGTGTTCTGTGAGTGCTGTTTTTAACCAAGTGAAGTCAAGAACTTCATTCCTGCTCCTTAACAAAGGATTTAATGCAGCAACAGCAGCGTAATCCCTGGGATGATCCCAGTTACAACTGCAGAGTTCCACCAGGGACAAGATCTGTCTTGTAAACCAAGTGCAAAAGAAGCCAAGCAGCTTTCTTCCACTGGCCAGGGACCTTTGAAGAGCATTAAAGTTCTTAAGCTGAAACATGACTTCAGGCTCTAAGATATTGGCTTACATAGGACCTAGATGTGTGGTAGCTTGAGGTGCTCTGGTGTCAGATTCTGTGTTGTGTGGGGCAGTAGATGGGCACAAGAATTTACAGGTGAAGAATGCCCTGCAGCATTGTGTGCTCGGACTTTATGATGCCTTATGTTTTAGCTTTTATATGTTTCAAATCCTGCATTCCCAGTGTGTAACTCTGCAGTGCCCTGCAGCCTGGGAGCTGCTGCTCTCTCATGCTGAGACAGACAGAACAAAGCCTCTCCAGGCTGCTCTCCAAGGACACCCAGCCCGGCCCAGGCCCAAAATGTGTAACCCAGCATCTTGAGAAGGGGGGCAAGCTGAGGGGAAATTCCATCATTAGCTAAAGTTTAATTGGTGAAATTGGGTTGAGATGCAAATGGCCCAAAGCTATAAAAGTGTGAAGAACTCGTGACTCGGGGTCCATTTTGGGTGTAGCCTTTGGCCTGCCCAGGGTGTGCCTCTGAAGGCCTTTCAAATAAATATCCACCTTTATTCCCTTACTCCTGTCCAGTCTCTGTTTCTAGGTTGGCCTCTTTAGGCATCATTTAAGTAAAGACTTTACAAATGTTTATTTCTAACCATGTTAAGAGAAATACTGTTATGAGAGGCTAGGTTGAATTCCTCGTCTGTGTGATGTTTCTAGAAGCCACAAATATTACCCCTGTGAAACCCTCCAGAAAAAGAAACCCTCCAGCTCTATCACATAGTGAGACTTCTATCATCCGTTCTGAAAACAGCTCACACTTACAATCAGTGATGCACAAAATACTCATCAGAATTAAGTTAGTCTCGAGTGGAGCAGGGTTGGAATTGTTTATGCTGCACACTGCTGATTGCAAGATGTTGATGAACTAATTAATGGTGAAGTTGAGTGCCTCAATCTGTGGTTATTCAGTGTATTAAAGTGGGTAATGTTGCCTCACAACAGGAAACCTGTGAGGGTGTTAGGGGTTGTATTCTTATTCTTTCCCCTTGCCCCCAGCAGCAGGGTCTGGAGCTCTGAGTGAGGAGAAAGGAGGTTTTGGTATTCTTTGCCTGGACTCTTGTCCAATATTCTTGACCTAAATTTATTGGTTTTGCCATATTTTTTCAAGCTTTGTATTTTAGTTTGCTTTATTTATGGAAAGAAGGAAAAATAACTGCCCTATTCCAGGATTTGTGAGCCTGTCTCAGGTGAGATGAGGGAGCCTTGCATTTCACCTGGGTCTCTGAGGGTGCAGACAAGACAGTGCTTCCCCTGATACCTGTGACCCTGTGTGATTTCTTTGACCTGTATTCCTCAGAGCAGCAGAGGCTTTAGCATCCTGGTTAGCTGCTTACTTTCCACCAGAAATATCTATTTCCTTATTTATTGTTTCCTGTGTTGCATGAATTTCTGGTGCTTTGGCCTCCTGCTGTTTGAGTGAGTCAAACACTTCTTTTTGTGGGCCCTGTTTGCTCATCCAAGGTTAGGTTTCTCTGGACAAGGTGTGCCAAATACTCTTAAGATTCATAAAGTAGGAACTGCTCAAGGCTATCTCCTTGCTGTCCTTTATCTCGTCCTTCTGGCCTTTGGCTGCTTTCAGTGTTTGACTCATGTCTTTGTGCATAGTTGAATTCTGGGCTACATTGACTCACAAGTGTGACCAGTTCTGGCTTATGCCCAATTTTTGCTCAATATCTGTTTTGCTTGTGATGCCAATTTCTTCCAAACATTTGAAACAGCAGAACGTTAAAAAATGGAATTGCTTTCCTACTTAAAACAAAGTTAAAAATTTAATTAAATTAAAATCATCATTTTTCTAAGTCATGGTGGTTTCGTTTAGTTCTTTAGTTTGGCTCTTTTGTTGTTTCCTTTCTTCAAGAAGAGGTAGGGCAGAAGCGTCTTGAAAAACGTTGAAGGTTGCCAACATGTCCAGACTTTCAAAACTTTTATCAGCCGTGCTAATGGAAATATTACAATGCCATGCAAATGTGAATTTGCTGGCAGAACATCTTGTTGCAGCCAGGGAAAAAGGCCCTGCATACTGAGTGGCATATTTATACTTTTCAATGGCATCCTTATTGGCTAAAGTGGAACACATGTAGCTGTACTTTGTAAAAATAATGAAGTCAAGGGTATCAAATAGCTGGGCTTCTCCAGTATTCAAACACTCTTTCAGATCAACAACTTGAAAAGGTCTTTCAGGATTCTCCCGTGGCTTTGTGCACGAAAGATGAAATCATTCAAAGAACAGGGCATAAAGATACCATCTGATATGTGGATCAAAATAATGCACTCTGTGCTAGGAAAATAAGAGCAGTACAGAAACAATCTTGAATGAGGTTTAGCATTCATTGTTCCCTATAAAATTGATTGACAATTCTTTTTCAGCTGTGTAATTTTTAAAAGAGCTACAGGAATTGTTCAGCCCAAGCTCATTTCTATTTTGAAATAAAGCTTTGTGTGCTTTTATTCATGGTGGCAAGCATAAAGAAAATATCAGCACTTATCTGATCCTGGCTTTACATAATGCAGCATTAGTCAACAAAGTTTTACCTGCATTCCTCCTGCGGGTTACTGGGCTAAATACTGAAAGTCATTACCATTTCATGGCTGCTTGGTATCTTGTTTAAAAAGAACTTGGAGAGCTCAGCTTAGCTCCTGACAGATCAGCAGAGCTCTACCAGAGATGTGTAGGCTGTTTTGGACAAAATGGGAACAAACTCAAAAAAATGGAGCTAAACCCCAGATTTAGGCTACAGTCCAGCAAAGAGTTCCATTGTTGTTTCCATGGAGCTCAGTGCAGGATCAGCCACAGTTGTTTTTTAAAAACTATTCTCATGAGGCCATAGTGTTTCCTGTCTTGCTGGGAGCATGGGAGGAAGAACAGAAATTTTGTGTTATTTTGGCACATCTTCTATGCCTTTCAGTGGAGAACAGAATGGCGACAGGAGCAAAAGGCAGCTATATTGAAAGATATTGTTTCCTTTTCTTCCTTTTTTCTAAACCCCAAAGAAATTCAGACTTGCAGTGAGTTGTGAAGAAAGGATTGAAGTGATGGGTTGAGTTGTTTCTATGCTTCTTTGGGGGAAGATTGCCTTGTCTCTTTTTGTTTCTTTTTTATTTATTCTTTTTTCTTGAAATCTATAATGAGGATTATAAATTAAATATATCCCCAGACAGCAGCCTGGATCAGAATAAGCCAAACGGATGGATGCTGCTGCGTAAACCTTCTTTCTGATTTTGTAGGTGTGCTTTAGCTCTGCAACTGCCAGTCATCATCTCAGCTCTGAACATCCCCACCTGTGGGAGCTGTATCATACATTTCTAATTTGATTTCAGCTGACGTGGTTATCGTGGCAGAAAGGAAGGGGAGCATTCTTGAAAGAGGAGCTTTCCCTTATGCTTGTTCCCAACCTGATACATGCTGCAAAACACCTCCAGAACTTCCACAACTGCTGTCCTTTCTCTCCAAAAGGCTGGCAAAGCGTTATATAAACTGCATTCTGAAAGTTCATGCAAATAGGCTTTGCTCTTTTCCCGAAGCTGGTGAACAGCTTTTGAGTGGGGAATGATGCTGCACCAGCTCCTGAGGGGAGGGGGGTTATTTAAAGCCAGCTATAATTCTGGGTTTCTGCAGCTGACAGCTCCACTGACTGGGGTGGAAGCTGGCTCCTGTCCCTGAAAAGGAAAACAAAAGGTCCTGCATGCCCTGGCTTCTAATAATGCTGGTGCCACTCAATTCCTGCTCGGATTAATGGGACATGATGGTGCAAGTCCCCCTCCCTGCTTTGAGACATCTCCATCAAGCATCTCACCCACTCACACAGCCTGCTCTGGCAGGCAAAAGAGCCATGAGAACTCACTCCCCCATGCTGATTCACCTCACCTGGCTGAGCCCTGTCCTGTAGACAAAAACCTGTGCAAGCTGGTTCCTTTCAGGTCTGCAGGTGGGGTCTGCTTAACTAAGTCTACAAAGCTGGAGTTTGATCATCACACTACATCATCAAAAGGAATTCCCTTCCTGCATCTGCGTGCATCTCACTTGGCAAAGGGATAAATCCTTCCAAAATCACAGTGGGATACTCATTCTTATCAGAAAGTTACCTGCAGTGACTAGTTTGGAGTACTCAGGTTCTTTGTAATGTTCAAAATGATCCCACGCCTTCCTGGGAGCCTGTTTTCCAGTTTCTCCGTGCACAGATTGAAGCAGGGCTCATCCCCCCAGCCCTTTGGTTTACTTCTTTCCCCATGTTTCTGATACTGTGCAGCTTTTCAGATACTCTGGATATGTAATCCAGGCTGGAATTCCATCGTGATGCTGCTTAAGGTTCCTTTCTTGCTCTCCCCAGCTCAGATCTTTAATTCAGCATTCATCACTTCCTTTCTTTCAAGAAACCCTATTTCCCATCTTACCTTCCCTGCAAAAGATTAAACCTCATCACAGTCTGAGCATCTTTGAATGCCTGTCTGTAACTTGAGATCTGAATTTAGAGCTGCTTTTTATTTCAAGAGCAAACCAAAACAGGCTCTAATTTGTTTAGTGCCATGTATATACAGAGAAGCATCTCCATCTGTGCTCTTCTGTGTTTTGATTTGCTCCATGAAGAGCTGCAGGTGTTACTAGATCCTTCTTTTGGTTCTGGAGAAATATGTGCCCGTGACACTATGCTCAGCTGTGGAAAGTAAAAATGCAGATGGCACCTGGAGCATAAAGATTTTCATGCTTTAGGTTTGACAGAACACTAAAAAGCATAACAAGGGATACTTTAATAATGTATGACTGCCTTGTATAAGTAACTCAGGGCTGTTCATGTTGGAAACAGACCCATCAAATCAGGTAAAATTCAAAAGCCAACAGTTGAGGTATTTTTCCTATATCCTTTAGATTTCCCATTTTATGATGTTCAGATATTTGTGACGTGTGCTATTTATCCCACTATGTTCACTAATGACAATAAACATCTAAGCAAATTTAGCTTGCTTTCCTGCATCTTCATCTTGTGCAAATGTCCTGTGGAACCTCAAGGAGCAAATAAAATATCTCTGTAATATTTTTAACACTTTCTTAAAAATTAAATTCTCCCCCCACCTCCCAGTTCAAAGGACATTCAATGTTCGTCTGGGCCTCTCTGTTTCAGTCAGAGAAAAGTAAAGAGTATAGAAAAAATAAGTTGTCCTAATACTGGAGGAAGGAAAAATGCAGAGATGTCACAGATTCTGTGAGCATTTTGTGAGTTTTGCTTGTGTTTTACTGAGGAGCCTGATTTTGTGCTGGGAGTTTTGTGAAGCAGCCTGTTAGATGCATTAAGGGTGTCAGAATAGCAGATATGGGAGGTTTTGCAGTCCTAAGGCAGCCAGAGCAGCTCTGGACCAACTCCACTCTTACACAACATACAAGTTGAGGGAGAGAAGTCTATCTCCAGAAAAGCTTGGTCTGACCCCGTTTACTCAGCTTGCCTGTGACATTTGGCACTGTAATAGGCACAAGAGCCTGCCTGTCCTTTTCATCTGACATATTACCATGCTAGAAAATAAATCCTGAGTACTGCTGAGCTCCAGCTCCATTCATCAGCTCCCCTCATGCTGGCAGGAGCAATAGGATCAGTTATAATTCCTCCAGCATGGATCGTGTTCCTTGGTGTCAGAGGAAGCTCCTCCACCCCTTTTGGGTGTCTCTGAGCAGTTTGAAACATGCAGAAGCTCCTGCTTTGACTGACATTTCCCTCCCTTTCTTCCACAGCTGAGATCCTGCCATAAACTCTTCATTTTAATTTCTCTGCTGGTAAAAGGTTACTAATAAAACATTATCACAGCAGCAAGAGGAAGAGAGAATAAAATAGACAATTCTTGTCTTTTTCTTTCAATCTGCTGGTATCTGATGTTTTTCTTGTGTCTATTTGTGAGTAATTAGGTGAAAGATTGCCAAGTCCTCGTAGTAAGGGAGACCAAAGACAGGAAAAAGGTCAACATTAAGGTTGGATATTTAACTAAAAGTTGCAGGGTAAACTTTTTTAAAAGTCTATAATTTCAAGCATCTCTGACTTTTTTCTTGAACATCACTTCAGATATATTATGGCTGGTATCAGACATGCCAGTGAGGTGAATTAGCTGAAGATTTGTTTCACCTCCTTGGCTCATTATTCAAGTTCTCTTTTGTGGGTGTTCTGATTTTCAAAATTCTCAAAAGATTATACCTCTAAGGGCTGCCAAGGTTTGGTTTTGGTCTACAGCACATGTAGGGAAGCATTGAAGATGAAGTAGGGGGACATCAATCCCTGTCCAGCAGTGCTCTCTGATGTGCATTAAGAAAGGAAACAGGTGAGCTTTAGAACAGGGGTTTCACGTAACCAAAAGTGTGGAAGAGCATTTTTCAAGGTTTTAACCCTTTTTTATCATTAAAGATTACGGTTCTGTGTCATATTTCCAGCCATGGTGCAAAGACAAACGTTCTTTAAGCACCTGTTTGGAGCTGTTACTATTTGTTCATCCACCAACTCCAAATGCAGTTACTGATATTTTAAGTTGCCTTGTTTTTCTAACAAACTTAAATTTAAAACAAGTGACTGAACGCATAATTGCTGAGAATATTCTAAATTGAGATGATTTGGCTTCTAGAATGAAATCAGCTTGTTTCAAGCCATGTTTAGAAGCTGCAGAAGTTGTGTGAGAATCCTTTATCTTCTGCTGCTGCAGGATTCTGGGAACAGCTTCATGGTGAGGTGATGTCCTCTTGGAAAACTTTGGTGCACTTGGAGCAAACCCCTGGAGTTGAGGCCACTTGGCAAGGACACTGCAGTCCCCACCCAAGCAGTGCAGGCTGTGGGAAAAGACAACTTTTTCTTGGCCAGAACAAACCCCTAGGATCCAAAAGGGCAGGAGATGAAAAGCACAAAAGGAGAATCACGGACAGAAATAACACCTAAGGCTTCACATAAGTTGTCACACCTTGACTTACAGTCAGGACATATTATTCTTGGTGGCACTCCAAAATGAAGAGATTGCAGCAGCCTCAGCTAAACTTTGAACTAGATCATTTACACATAGCTAACATAAAAAATGCACCGTGTGATTCATATTATTATTATTCTGTAATATGCTATTTATTTTATGTTGTTCCCACATTTCCTGGTACTTAAAATACTTTGGGATAACTGCCACCACAAAATTGCACAGTTGTGTTTGTCAAGAAATGTAACTGTGAGCATGGCTCTTAGGATTTTGGAAGTTGGGCTACTACCAGAGAACTCTTGGATTGCAAAAATGCTGAATAATAGAAAAATGAATATTTGTCTATAAATAACCTCGGTAGACTTCGGAATTCCACAGGGGTGAGGTAAATAAGGGATCAGCCTTCTTTGACTTGGCTATGCCCCAAGTGTTTAGAAAGTTATTCTGGTATATAGAAACCTGGCTTTTCAAGGCAATCTTAGGACCCAAAGCAACTTTTTGGCTGTGCCCCTCTGAAAGTGGGAATTGCCAGTTAAAAGAAGTGTGAGGGGAGATGGAATGTCACCATTTGATGAGTCTGTGAGCTGCACACAGACGTGTGGATTGCTGTAGTTGTGTGTCTGACCCTGCTTATGGATGGTCGCCCCAAATTCTACTCACATGTACATTTTCACTGAGCTTTCTTGTCCCCACGCAGGGTTTTGTTTTAACTTTGCTGCCGCAAAATTTTTTGGTCATCAAAAAATGGGTTTTGGGGGTTATTTCTAAGCAATGAACTCCACAAGTAAATATCAGACTAGAGATGGATTTGTGAAAGCATTTCAGATGTTTAAGCCCCAGAGGAAACATGGGACAGGGAGGGGGGAAGAGTGTGTGCATGATGATGGATCCATACTGGAGGAGAAAAAAATAATACTGGAGTAGTTAGAGTCTTCTTTCTCTTGGAAAAAATGGTAGAAGCAAGGTGAAATTTCAATTTGATACTCCCACAAAAATCTTTATCTGGTTTTTAGGAGTCTTTATGAGTTTTAGCCAAATTCCTCTATATATGCACCTGCTGATCATGTAAATAGCATCAGATGTCCTTTCCACAAAGCACTGCATCAGCTTCTGGTTCAAGATCCCACAGCTTTTAGGCACGTTGTTTCTGAAATCCTGAAATGAATATCCCAGACCTTTCCAGCTGTGGAGAGTTGTGTTGGCACCAATCAGTTCCCCTTGGATGTCTCCCACCCTTCAAGCTCTCAGCTGCCTGGGGCTGGTTAAATTCACTCTTTGTAGCTGTTACACAGTTGCCTTCATTATTTTACGTGGGGATTAAGTGCTGGTAAAGTTTTTACTTGAGTGCTTGATGTTTTTGTGAGCCAGAATGGAACATAACAATGGTCCAGCACCCAAACTCGAAGCTGCCTTCCCTTGGCCTCCTGGCAGGGTGGATTTGGGATGTGTGTTCAGCAGTTTGACACGGCTCTGAATGGATGTTCTCACTCTCCAGGCTGGCCTGGACACTGCTTGGAAAGGCATTGAGGCACACAAAGACATTTCCAGACGTTCTTATCCTCACTCGTTTTGTGCTCTGTGCTTTGTGTTAGTGGCTCTGTTGTGACTTGTTTAAAGAGAATTCAAATTTATTGTCATTTTGCAGGAATGACAACACTCTGCTCAAAAGTGTCTCGGTTTACCACTGTTTCAACCATTTTGCCATTAGCTAGCAAGGGGTGAGGGAAGGGAAGTGCTGGTTCAAGAGAGGCATAACTCAGTACATTTCTAGTTTGTTCAAGTCTATAAAGCCATTAAACAGTTGCTCCTTTTCAAAGGAAGGTCACATCAGTTTGATTTTTGTGGAATCTATTCCTGTATTTAACCTTATTTAAATTTATTTACTAATTTCCCTTTGGCTATTAAAGTATGCTGGGGGTTTTTTTTGGTAAAAAGTCACCCTTTAAAAAACCAAAACAACAAAAACCCCACACAACACAATAAAACTCCCAAACCTACTAACAATTCCTCACACTAAATAGAGCCCATGATGTGTAGCAGGTCCTCCTGTCTAATGGCCCTTTGTTGTGACTATGAGGAAGATTGTCTGTGCTTTCTTATTTCATACCTGTCACAGATCTACTTTATTTCCCAAAATAACCCCAGAGGGATCCTGAGGGATCCAGAGAAAATACAAAGATGGAACCTTATTTTTCATCTAGTTTGTGGCACAGGGCTTTGTAAGATAATTCTTCATCCACATCATTCAAAGACCTAAATTTGACTGTTTCTTCCAGGGTTGCATTTTTGTTCAGCACATTCTCCCCTTTTTAAATTTCAGTCTTTTGTACCACTTACAACCTTTCTTTTATTTCTCAGCTCCTTTTGTACTCACTCCGTGTGTTGCCAGTTCTGCTTTGAAGTCCTTTGCTGGTCTGTCAGGAGAGAGATTTATCTTGCATGACTTCTCTTAGCTCTCTTGCCTCCATGAAGATGTGGCAATGTACACCTCTGGCAATCCATTCTTGGATTTTAATTACTTTTATTTTCGCCACTATATACTTTATATATATATGGTCACTGTTGTTTTCTCTGGAATCACTTCATTTGGGTTGTTTCTCCCCCACTCCGTTGCCTAAGCACCAAACTCTGAATCTGCTCTGACATTTCCCTGTTTCATCATCTCTTTGTATTTTAGGTGCATTTTCTCAGACTGATGGCTATTTAACCTCCCCCTGGTGTTCTGTTACCTCTGGGTTTGTTGCATGCTGGAGACAAAGAGGCGTGAGGAGTTAACACCAAAAAAAAGTTCTTAAATAATCAGTCTTGCCTCATTCTTCAAGTCTGGCTATAATACATAAGGAAAATGCAGAGAAGAAAAATCTGGCATCCGTAGGGGATACACTGAAAAGGTCATTTTTTGTGTTTGCCTGTCTTGCTGCTTTGAAAAAGCACTCGAGCATGTTCGCCTCCCTTCTATTTGGAAACCTTTTACTTCTATATTCAGTTTTCCTTTGTGTCTTGCTACAGCTCAGAAGAAGTTGTCAGAGAGAGGTCCTTGAAGATGGCATCTCTGAGTCGTGGGACTGAAGCTAATGGAAGCCTCGTGCTTATGCCAACAAACTGCTTCTGTTCCCCTGTGACCCACGTGGGAGTGCTGCAGATTTATGGTTTGATGTGGTTCCTCACAGCAGAACAAACCCAGCTTTGTAGCTGCAGCTGGAACTGGAAGGAAATCTACACAAGATTAATTTTACCTGTAAGTTTACATATTGCCGTTTATTTGAAATTCACCTATCAAAGTAACACTAAGCACCGGTGATGGATTGTTTATTAAGGAATCTGATATGGCAAATTGTTTAAATATTTGTGATGTATGAAGAAAAGCATGTTTTAAATGAGTTAAGGAACTCCACGGGGGGAAGTACATAATAAATGCTATCACAAAAAAGATGGAAGCAGGTGAGGGGGCCAAAAATCAAAATGAGTATAAGTAAAAGAGTGTTTACTCTTTTAACTAAGGGGTCTAGGTAGTTGTAAAATTCTAGTGGCCATGAGTTGGTGGGCCCTAGGCTGCTTCTGGAATCTGGAAATCCCCCATGGATAGAGGTCTCCATGGTGGAGATCTTGAGTTGGGTTCTGGTGTGCTGGGGGCTGTGGGATCTGGGCATTGCCTGTGCAGGACTCACTGAAGACAGAGATAAAGTGTGCAGCCTTCTGAGCTACCAAAAACAGACTTCATAACATTTCCAGTGATAACTGGTCCTGTGAAAACATGCTGCTGTGCTGGTGCAGACAGCTGTGTATCATATCTGAAATGTTATCACAGGAGGCCTTCAAAGAATGAATGTGAGTGCTTTGCTACGTACAGCTTTTGACTGCTGGGGTTTTTGAGATGTGCATTATGGTCCTCATCCTGTTGGCATTAAACTTACTCTTGGAATGGAGCAGGTTTCTGGAAACTAAAATTATTCTCATTTTTTATTTAAACATACATTAATTTACATAGAAGAAAAAATTACAGCATTTGACAGTCACAATAACTCTTTTGAAATGCAGCACTATGCCTTGACAAAATCATTTCATATAAAACACCCGAAGTACAGATAGCTTAAATTTTCCATCGGGCAAAAAAAAAATTCAACTTTGCTTTTTTTTAAATTTTAAATTTAAGCAAAACATTAAGATACTTCACATGATAAGATACTACAATAAAATACTGATACTTCAGGTAAATTAATAATGTTGAGACATTTTCTTTTATCCTGTTGTTGTTATGTGAAATAAGTATAAAAATATTCCAACTAGTAAGACTAAAGCATTTGCTGCAGAAAACTTCATAGCCAGGCCATTTGCTTCCATTTTAAGAATGCTGAAAAAATATTCCTCTTCTTACCCCAGGGAAAAAAAAATAGTGTGGAAATACATTTTTGTTAAAGCTCTCACTCTGAACAAATATATGTTGCTGAGGGGAAAATTCGGACCAAAATATGTTTATTTATAGGTTACTTTCTCCCAGTAAATATAAAAGTATAAGCTTTGATGCATTAGGCTGACAGTATCTAAGGGTCTTTATCTACCTGCAGACTTCAGCCACTGGCAAAGCCAGGTAGCTATTTCCAGCAGTGGAAAACAGTCTAAAATATGGAATAGCATCTGCACTCCAAAGGAAGCAGAGAAAATGTGCTCCTCTCTGCATTCTTACCAAGGTCCAAGGGTTTTGCTTTGTTTTTCTTCCTTGCCTCAATAGTTGACTGCTGGTATTGAACATCTGTAGGATTAGCATGCTTTATTTCCCCACTTTGATGCACATACAAATGCCACGCAATTCTTTGGAATGTGGCTGCTGTGTGGACATCAAAACGAGGAGAGAGAGCCTTGCTTTAGGGTTGAGCTTCCACAGAGTTCTAAAACAGTTATTAAAACAGCTTTATAATTAAAAGAGTAGAACTTTGGACATTTAGAGGCTTCAGGACATGCCATATGCCTCGTTGCAGAGCACCTGCTGACCCCACTGCCCCTTCTTCAGGTACAAACTTTGTAAAAGAAGGCAAAAAGAACGTGGTAATGGGTGGTAATGAGACCCAGCAACAGGTAGAAGATGCTGCTGTTTCATGCTCTTCTCATGCTTCTAACAGTGCATCTCCTAAACACAACACCATTCCATTAGTGCCAGGGGGTGAAATGTAACCTTTTCTACAGCATGAGTGAGACTGAAAGCCAGTACTTGACCCAGAAAACACCTGTGAGCTCTGGTTTGCACCCCAAGCTCTGTCTTGCTGTCTGCAAGAGAAAAGTGCAATTAATTGTTTCAAACACAATGAACCTCCCCTCTTTACCTTCTGCATTATTGTAACAGGACTCTGTTACCTCTGGGAATGGACAGCTTCAAAACTTAGGATAGTAAGAAGGAAATCAGATAGGAAACTATTCCCTTTAAATAATTCAGTGCCTTTACTTGCTTTTATCTCTCATCTATTGTGAGCTGTTTATTTTTATTCCCTCCTAGGGGGATGTTGCAGCCAGAAGTGTCCCATCCCTCTTTATTGACTCATGCTCCCAGTGCTTTAGTGGCACCTGCCTGCTTTGCAGTTGGCTTCAGTATTGTGGTCTGTATTTCCAGTCCTAATGTCATCTGCAAAACCAGCCAGGCATGAATCACACCAAGAAAACACACGCTTGTGCTTACTGCTGTGATTGAGGCTGGGACTGGGTTAATTAGGAAAAGCCCCTAGAAACATGGGAAGAGACAAGCAAAGAGCCACGAATAACAGGAAGCCTCACAGCTTGAATATTGACCAGGGCTGTTTGGAAGCACTATCTCCTTAAGCACAGAGGATGGAGGATGTCAGAGATTTACAAAGAGTTCTTTGTACATCACAAGTTGCCACATGCATGAACAGCAGAGCAGACTGCATAACAGAAGCTCTGCTGGTTTTTTAGCCCCCCCAAAAGCCAAAATTTAAAACAATTACTATCTATCAAAAATTAGCACCACTTGGTATGTTTTAAATAACACACTGGCAAAAGATGTGTTTATCATTAATTTCAGATCTGATGGCAAACTTTGTCCCTTTTCCTATTTCTAGTTGGATTATTCAATGTTGTAGCAGGTGTGTCATCTCAGCCTTTGTCTGATGATAAAATCATAGTACACAGTACACTTACTGCTGAAATTTATCAGGATTTTCATTTAAAAGGTCGGTTTTCTGTCTGTCACAAGGGTTATAATTCAAGAAGTTTATCACCATCATTTTTCAGAGAGCTAGACACACCAGTCATTTCCAAACAATTCAGCAAGAGCCTATTGTTGTATAACAAATATTCTGGTTTTGTGACATATTGTGGAAGCAAAAATCTTTTGCCATTTAAAAACACACTCGTCCGTTTCGTAAACCAAAGCCCATAATTTAGTGGAATCTTGAGATGCCTTTGGGTAGAAGCCTGCTTTCGTCAGAATATATTTTTTTTTCCCTGAAGCACAAGGAAAAAAAAAATCATTATTTTTCCATCACTATCAAATTTTTCAAATCCAGCAGTTTTTAATTCAATATCTATGTTTGGAGATCTATATCTCAATTGATATCTCATATTGATCTATGTTTTGAGATCAATATCTATGTTATGCGATCATGTGATCTCATGATAACCCAGACCCTGAGAATCCAATCTAATGCATGATTTAGGTGAGGACCATCCAGAACTTGGAGTTTAGCTTTTCCCAAACTTCCAGAAGACTCAGATTCAAGGATTGTTTCTTGGAATTTTTTATGCCTGGGGGAAGATCAGCTACAGCAGAAGGTTTTTTTTTTTTTGTTTCACCTCTATAGCTACCCAAATCCTCTAGATAAAATCAAAAGACACAGCAGGACAATGATCAAGCAGCTGCAGGTTCAGCGTTTTGATGAAACATTGAACAAGCCCCTGGGCTGTTTTTTGCAGGAGTACCCAAACCTGTGTCTCTAGGAGGCCTCTGGCTCCTCGTTTCTTCTCCTGCCCACATCTGCCCTTCACACAGACACTGGATTTCCAGTAAGATTTGTGAAGTAGCCAGGGAGTGCTGTCCCACATGGTACTTTGCTGTGGGAGATAATGGCCTTTATCCCTCCTTTCCACCCCTTATTAGGAGGGCTGTGATTTGTCAGGCAGCACGGACAAATTGGGATTTTGTGAGACATGATGGAGATTTGGCAGTATATCAGCCCTCAGACCGAGGGAAACTCGGGGGTAGTTCTGTCTGTTGTAGGAGTAGTTTTGCAGAGTATGAACAGGCTTCAGCCTTACAGGACACAGTGGCTGGTTCACTGAAGGGACATTCCTTTCCCAATCCATTACATGCTAAAACCATCCTGCTGGTTGCTCTTCTGCTTTCCAGCACACAGGGAACTAGAAAGCCTGTGATGCTGAAATCCACCCTTAAGCCCATGGGAGGAAACTCCAGCCTCAGCAAACAATACAGCTCTTTTTACTTCCTTGATGTTTCTCATATTCTCAGTTTCTGTGAGTAAAAGAAATTCTGCCATCATTTAAATCATTGGAATATGTAGCAGTCAATGTTATTAATCTATTGTGTTTGCTCTCTTCTGTCATTTTGCTTTTGAAGTCCCTAAGCCAATGCAGTTCTTGCATTAAAGACAAATAGAACAGTTTTGTAACACCTTCCTCACCCCTTTGTAAAGAAAATCAAAAATGCATCACAGAGGCTGTGGCCACAAATCTGTTTCACTAAAAATTACCCAGGAATTGTTACACAGTGAGTGTTAAGTAGTTAAATGTTGAAAAGAGAGAAGAGAGAGAAACAAAAAATAACCACAAAACTCAACCCCTTATTTTCTCAGCTAGGAACAACCCTTTCAGATGATATTTTGCCCTAAGATCCAAGTTCATCCTGAGCAGATGCTGCATCTTTCGGAGTCTCTTGCTGAAGGGCTCCCTGTCAATACATCTTCACAGGGGTTATGGCTGAGCTTTCCATGATAAATTTCTCTCTCAAGCACAGCTGATGTGAATCACAGAAGGGTTAGGGTTGGAAGAACCCTCTGGACATCATCTTATCTGAGTGGTATCACCTGGAGCAGATGGGCTGGAGAACTGCCTGGCTGCTTGTTGAGGCAAGATGATTGGAGAATAAAAACAAGAGAAACCTGGAAAGGACAGTGCTTCTTCTGTGCCCACTTCTTTCTGTCTCCTTAGGGTTTTCTGTCTGCTTACGGTCAGGGGAAATATAAGAGCACTTATAAAGTGCTCTTATAAGAAGCTCAGGCAGGAATAGGGGAGATTTTAGGTGATGTGAGTGGATGAGCCATGGAAAGCTGGCTGAGGGCTCAGAGATGGGGGCAGCCTGGCCTGTCACAGGGTCTGATTAACTAGCTGGAAGCAGGGATGGGAGCCCTTGAGCCAGCACAGAGCAATCCCTACGGCTCTTGGGAGTTCTCCTGTGGGCTGCTGTGCTGTGCTGCCATTGCTGAAGGTACAGGGAAAAGCTGTTTCAAAGGATTTTTATTTAGCTGCTCTACATGAGCTTTTTCTCAGCCCGCATTTTAATGCTTGACAGCTGAGCTTTTACAAGGTTTTGGAGCCGTTAATCAGAGCAGTGTTTTGGGAAGCTTTTGCAATGTATATTTGAGAATTTGTATGGCGCTGGTTTAAATTAAAGGCTGAGGCTTGCTTTTGAGGCTGCTTTTGGCCTCTTTCTGTAAAGCATGGAGCCGTGTATTATTGTTCTAAGAACCCATAATTAGTAACAAATGTTTGCAAAATGCTGAAGGTTGTTGCTAGGGTGCTCCTTCAGGCTGGGATGTGTGAGAGATGGTTAAACCTAATTTAGATCTATTTCAAAAACTGTTTTCTTAAGCTGCAAGTATAGATCATTTTTAGGCAGTGCAGTATGTTCTGGCTTTTCAAATGGGCAATGGGAATAAAGGCATTCTTTCAGGAACAGGCATGACTTTGAGTGAGCAGAAATTAAGCTCCCCTTCTTTGAAGTAATTTACTAAGGAATCAGGCAGGAGATAGGAAACAGGACTTCAGACCTAGGCTGTTTTTCTTTTTCACAGAGGTGTTGACTCTTTTGCTCAGAACCACTCAGACTTCAAGCCATTTTATCCATTCAAATAAGGACCAGAAGCATATTTTTATTTGTTTTGAAGGTCAGCAATAACTTTTCTAACTGATACTAAAAAATTATTGAGAAGCATTAAAGTATCCCCTAAAAATCTCTTTTTCTGACATTATATGCCTCTTGAACTTATAGAAAGTGTTGTATGTAACAATGATGATTGCTTTTTGCTAAGTTTGATGCCAGATTTTGAAAGACCCACATAAAAGGTGCTCTGTTTTTGCCAAAATGTCTCTCAATGTATTTTACTGCACAGTGCACTAATCATTGACAGGTTGATTGATGACCTGGGCTCCCATCACTGTATTTTGGGTGACCAACCCGTGCTTGCCACAGTGGGTGCTGGTTGCTCCCTCAGAAGGAAGCAGGTTGTTAAATGTTAAATAGAGTGAGAAGAGAAGAGAGAGAAAAATAAAGAATAACCACAAAACTCAACCCCTTATTTTCTCATCTAGGAATAACCCTTTCAGAAGATATTTTGCCTTAAGACCCAGGTTCATCCTGAGCAGATGCTGCATCTTCCAGAGTCTCTTGCTGAAGGGCTCCCTGTCAATACCTCTTCACAGGGGTTATGGCTGAGCTTTCCATGATAAATTTCATGGAAATTTCATGCTGAAGGTGTTGTTCATGTTTCAGGTGTTGCCTTCAGTTCTGCTGCAGGTGCCCTGTGTGATTTGGGTTAATTCCATTAATCTCTTTGTGTTTTGTTTCCCAGCCTCCTCCCCATGCCCCCTTTTTGCACGGTGCCCTCAGTGGTGACCCATGGTGGAGTTTTGGGGCTACAAGAGGTGGGAATGGGGAGGGCAGGAACCTCTGCAGAAGCTGCATTTAGTGCCTCACCCTTCGAGAGGAGCCTGGGGCCAGGGAGTGCCACCAAAACCCATCCTGGGAGGCGTGTGACTGTGGGGAATACAGGAAACACCTTCCCCATTTTTGTGGATGTCTTGCTGAATTAATGTCTATTGTCCAAAAGCTCCGGATGTGGGACCAGAGGAGGAGGAGGATTTCCCTATTTGGGGGGAGTCAGGCATTGATCCAGCCCAAAAACTGGAAGGTTGCCATAAATTCTGATCCTTTTCACAAATAGGGATGCACGTGCACTGACAATGTGACTTGAGCTTTGGGTTTGGCCTCGGAGAGGGAGGTGTCTGTGCTTTGGTTCAAAGAGTATCAGAGTGGAGACAGCTAGAGATGCACTTTAAAATTTTCACGGCTCTGTGGTGATTTTCATTAGAGACATGTGGCAAAAACATGGAAAATGAAGGTGTTTCAGGAACATGAGTGAGATTCAGTATGGAAATTAGGTGCTTAGTTAAATTGACGCCTAAAGGGGCCAACCTAGAAACAGAGACTAGACAGGAGGTAGGGAATAAAGGTGGATATTTATTTGAAAGGCCTTCAGAGGCACACCCTGGGCAGGCCAAAGGCTACACCCAAGATGGACCCCGAGTCACGAGTTCTTCACACTTTTATAGCTGTGGTCCATTTGCATCTCAACCCAATTTCACCAATTAAACTTTAGCTAATGATGGAATTTCCCCTCAGCTTGCCCCCTTCTCAAGATGCTGGGTTACACATTTTGGGCCTAGGCCGGGCTGGGTGTCCTTGGAGAGCAGCCTGGAGAGGCTTTGTTCTGTCTGTCTCAGCATGAGAGAGCAGCAGCTCCCAGGCTGCAGGGCACTGCAGAGTTACACACTGGGAATGCAGAGTTTGAAACATATAAAAGCTAAAACATAAGGCATAAAAATATTCCCCTCTTTGGCCCTTCATCCCAGTTTTGGTGGGATCAAATGGCTGTGCATGCAATGGTGACACTGAAGCAGTTCAGATTCCCTGGTGTTCCCTGTGCATCCAGGCTCCTCAGGGGAATTTGCACGCACAGCCCTTGCTGTCTGTGCTGGACTGCACCCAGCTCCTGGTGTCCCTTGCAGGATGGCAGGATCATGGAACAGCAGAGACACTTTGGTGCTCCTTTAGTTTTGTATGTCAATCTAGGGCAGTCAGAGGCACGTGGAAGTGTCTGTGCACAAAGGAGTGAAGGTCATTATGCTTTTCAGGAGACTTAATTGGGCTGATTAATTCATAATTCTACTCCAGCTGCCTGGGTTGGTGGATTGTTGAGGTGTGATGTATGAGGTGTGATGTACAGTCCTTTCTTAAACCCTGCTTTCCTCTGTGTCATATCATCATGCATCATCATTTGAATCAACGGGGATGATGGGAGGATGTCACTTACAAAGTGTGTTAAGAATGTTCTGAGTGCCAGGGCGGAGATCTCTCCCCTGTCTACTCCTCCTCATCTTTTTGCTTCATTTCTAAATAAAAATAGTTTTAAAATAGAGTTCTCTCACTTTCAGAAGGGGAGAATAAACTTGTTAGATGTTTAAAGTTTGGCCATTTGACATGCCATTAGACTTTTGTCTTATACTGTTTTGGGCTTTTTTTTACCACCCTGCTTCTAGTGCTCTTGGCTCCAAAGAAAAGCTTTAACATTTTGTCCTAAAGTCTATGATCAAAGTTGAAGAGCTTGTCTGCATTTAGAAGTAGATTTATCTTTACTCTAAGCTCATGAGTCAAATCAGTACTATTATATCCATTTTTTTTTAGTGAGGAACAGAAAAATAAGGCAGCAGGATTTCCCCAGGGTATATAAAGCCGTGATACGGCCCACTTGCAAATAAGCAGGATAGAATTATTGTTGATTAGGTTGTTTATCTTCCCTGAATACTCAAGTTAGACGTAAAACTTGTTCCAGGGTTCCAATTTAGTTTTGTGTTTGGTTTTTGGGGTTTTTTTTTGTTTTAAGTTTTCCCTGTCTTCCTTACCCCTCTTTCAACTACCCTCATGAAGGATCGAGAGTAACCACCTGGATTTAAAGCCCTTCTTAGCTATCAAAAGTCCTTCTTAGCTATCAAAATGTTGATTTCCAAGTGAAGTCACCTGATTGACTGTTACTGCTAATTGAAGAATCAGAGGTATTAATTAGAATCAGACACAGTGAAATGCTTATCTCTAAGCCATGAAGTCTACAAAGAGATTTCAATTACTTTTTCTTTTTGCTTAGAACAAGAGGTGACTTCATTTTTATTGCCTTGCTGAAGTGTCAGTCTAATGTCAGTCATTGGGAAGGGAGTGTAAACTGAGCTAGTAGTTAGAAACAAAACAAAACCATCAGGAGTTTGGAGTCAGTTTCATTTAAGCTGTACGAATAGTTTGTGTTTCTAAGCTGTGTTTTCATAGAGCTTTGGTTCAGTGGCCTGTGTAGTGTTGGAATGGGACTATCTGATGTAGTTGTGATGCTGAGAAGCTGCAGCTAGAACAATGGGAACTTAGGCAAACTGGTATTTTCTAAATTTATTTCCCTTTAGTTGAGTATAGAGCTTGGCTTTCAGCTGAATGTGAGTGTGGGTGTTGTTTGAAAAATGTCGTCTTCTGTATGTGACTTGGCTTCTTTATTTATCCTGAACTTGTGAAAAGATGTTTCAATGGCTGAAGTGAAAATAAAAGGAGATGTAAGAGCCCACCACTTGAAGGAAAATACTTCAAGCTACAAGTTATAAATCTGATTTTGCTTGCTTAGAAATAACTTCTCAAAGTGTGCATGTGCTGAAAAGAAGTTGCATGGCTTGTGCCCTGACTGGGTGATTCCAGGTCCCTTCAGGAAGAGCTGCAGTCTGCAATTTCAGCTTGTTTTTCAGAAGAAATACACTGGAAAAGAAATGCATGAGTCTTCATCTGAAAATGGGGGACAGATGCATCAGGGCAGTGCTGCTGCTTGCATGCCTCTTTCCATGGGTACAGACTGCTCAGGATTCATTTGCTGACATGTCCTCCTCTACACAGGAAAGCACTGCTGTATTTTAAGGAGTCAGATGAACATCTCAAACCTGTTTTACCATAATTCCACAAAGAGATGTTGAGTTTCTAGTCTCACAGGCCATGGAGTATGTAAACCATCCCAAGAAATCGCTGTCCATACAGACAGTGCTTTGCACCCAAGTCTGTGCTGTTAATTTGGTCGTTGTTGGCTGCCCTTGGTTTTGTTACACTGGGTAAAGTACAGAACATAGAACCTTTAGTAAACAGTGTTTACAGTGTGGATCTGATGGACTCCTTCTCAGATTTGCAGTGTCAAGAGTGGGGTCTCTGTTTGGGCAGATGTGGCTGATGCTCTCCATAGCAAGAGTTGGAGCTGGAGGAGAAGGGCTAAGGCCTGATTATGGCTTGGATTAGGAAGCTTGCTTGGAAGCCAGGTGAAAATGTCCAGCTGAGATGCAGAGAGAGGTTCTAATGCTCTGTGGAAGTTCTCCCAAACAGATAATAAACTCCAAGAAGAAAGATGGAAAGTCAGGAGAATGGGACTGCACAGCACCAGGATTTAGATTTATAGCTGCTCTTGCCCAGCTGTGACTTGGTTAGCATTAAAATGTGTCGACAATGTAGATATAAACTGAACGTGAGTCCCATGTTAGTCGATTGTCCCCCCCCTTTCTGAGCATATTTGTTTGCTGTGGTTACTAAGGGGATCGAGCACAGCTCAGCTTTTGTTCAGCAGGCAGGAGAATCTGCCAGTTCTTCTACAAAGGCCTGATAAGGTAATTTCCTTCTTCTCATGTTGACAGCAACGAATGCAAGTCAAACACTGTAAATGGAAAAGTTGTCTCAAACTGTGTTTTCTGGTTGTGACTGTGATACTTGTGGGCTTGTGTACTGGCTGGCCTTGGTCTTAGTGTTGGTGGTCTGGTCTCTGAGGACCCTTGGGGAGAAAAAGTTCCCTTTGTGTGGCAAGAGGAGATACTATTTAAAATCCATAGGCTAAGTGTGCTGTGCTGGGACCTCACTGCTTTTCCCATGCCATAAAACGATAGATTCTGGGGAAGGCCATATCAGATATAAGACAAAAAGCTTAGTGGGAAGAGCACCAAATTGATCACTGACAGTGTGAGTGGGATTGTAGAGTCAGGAACAAGACAAGTAGCCATGGGTAGAAAGCGAGAAATGCTAGATAAACAAAAAACAAAGCTTCTAGCTGTATTCTAGTTAAAAAAAAGGTGAAGATTTAGACAATTATGTAACATGGTAGTTTTTGGCTTACCTGTCTACCATCATAGGTGACACTGACACCCATTAAATTCAAATTCTTTGTTTGTCTGTTTCCACCAGCCTATATGCAACCACAAGGTGGGCTGGCTCTGTAAAGTCTTGGGTGTTACAGAGGGATGTCTTAATGAATATTATCATCACATTTGCTGCAGTATTGATAGGCAGGAGGGTGGCAAAGAGGGGTAGTTGTTCTGTGTTTGAGTAATCACATCAGTAGAAATGAGTGTGAGGGGAACAGGTTTGACTGTGAGAGGCAGTTACCTTCACAAGACTGAGGTGATCCTGGATATGTGCTGTAAATCTGTCTTCAGTGAAATATTCAGATAACAACGGGCAGATAATGCTGTACAAATCACTTTTCCCTCTGTGTTTGACCTCTCTCTCTGAACTAACGAACAAAAACCAGTTTTTCTGCTCCCTTAGCTCAGCTCTGCCATCTGAGATGAAGGATTTTGTGCACAAGAGGAAAAGCAGAAGAGTTCCTGTACCTTGGCTCCTTTAGACTTGTCAGTGTACTTATGCGTGTTTTCTAGTTTCCTAGCCTAGAGAGAGAGAATAGAACATTCCAGAGTGTATCTTATTCTTCACACGTCCCAGCTGGAGCAGAAAGCTCCTTTTCACAGTATTTTTACCCTAGTTCTCAATTCCTAGTTTCCTCCATAGTGACTGAGTTTGGTGGTCAAAATTAAAAATGAGCTTGCACCTGTAAGTGAGACAAATTCTCCCCTCTCTCCTGCAACTTATATTTTAGGAAAAAGTTTGTTTCTGCAACTGTTCTATGAGGTGCAGTGGGATGATGATCAAAACAGTAGGGTCTATCAACTTACTATGCTGATCATCACTTTGGGAGCCCACAAATGTGGAAAGAAGTGAAAAGCAGCTTAATAATAGAATCAAGTAGTAGAGGCTAATTTAGGTCTTGTGTATTGACACCTCACCTCACAGTTTCAACGTGGGCAAGCAGAAAGTGGAAGATGCCTAAGATGAGTTGAATCAAAGATGGCAGAAATCAGAAGTGTCCTAAAAGGCAAAAGTAGCATATGTCTATCATTGCAGCAATTCAAATTTGATGTTTCTGTAGTGATTAGGAGCATGGGGGAAACAGGAATTGAAACTAATAACTGGCAAATATCAACAGTGTGATTGTGGAGACTGCTGCTGCATAGTTTGATGAGTGTCAGGTAAGTTCTGCTTTCTCCAAATTATAGCTTGGACCCTTAATATCTGCATAAGAGCACTTCCTTTCCTTTGCACCATAGTTTCTAAATTTGCAAATACTTTTACTAATAGGATCCACATCTTCACTGAACCCTGTTCAACCTCTGCTGGAAGAGTCAGCTTGGTCCTGCCAGCTGGGATCCACTTCTGTGTAACTATTGCTAACTGAGAGGTGGCATGCAGTTGTGGGACAGCAACTTGGAAATAAACTAATCTAGAGTGAGAAGCAGAATGACTTCCTATTTCTTAGGAAAAGAACTAACAGAACTCTCAGAGATATCCATGTTGTAAATGAAGCTACAAACAGAACTCTCAGAGATATCCATGTTGTAAGTGAAGCTACAGTCACAGATGGCTTCTGAAGGTGCTCATGTAACACGAGTGAGTGGTAGTGTTAGTCAAATTTTACTTTTGACTTGCCATTTAAATTTAAAATGCAGAGTAGTGATTGCTGGAGCAGTTGCACCAACAGTCAAGTCTAGCTCTGTCATGGTTTCCATAAGAGGCAGTTGGGTACAGCACTTCACGCACTTTAATTATGGAACAAAATCTACTCCTAGCTCAGTTGTTAATAATATATTTTGAGATTGAATGCTGCTATTGAAAATTATTCTATACTCAAAGGATTCAAACCTGTCTTTTGGTAGCTGTTTCTACTTAGACACCAAGGCTTGAAGCTCAGCATGATGCCTGTGCCAGTGAGCCTTTGAGATGAGAAACCAACAGCATTAAACCCCTAAACTATAGTTTCTTGAAAATACTTAGGCTATTTTCCCCTGGAACTCTGCAGGAGTGAATACAAGGTTTAGGCTTGCCTGTTACTGAACTAATCAGTGCTTTAAAATCGAGCAGGTTCTGTTTAAATTCCTTCTCTCTGCCTTCTCATGGATGTGCCTCTCACTGGCACTTTGATTTTAAATCCCTTCTAAAACTGGAGGTACAACTGCAGGATTAATTTGCTGCAATGCCCTGGAACCTCTTCCTCGGACTAAAAAAGAAATTAGCATCTTTAATCTTGTCTCTGTGCTGAGGAATGGAGATTTTTGTCAAGAGTGAGAAGAAAAGCCACTGTGTTAAGGCTGGCTTCATGTGCACTTGTCCTGGCAGTTTTATTTTCTGTGTGTCTGGTTCCATTAGTCCCCATGAGAACACCCTGGGCCCTGCTGACACAAATTGCCTGCCTGTTTACAAGAGGTGCAGCACTCAGATTACTGGCTTGAAGCTGTTGTTGATCTTATCCACTTCATCTTCACTTGTAACAGCTTTAAAAAAAGAATTGAATCTTCCTACCAAGTAGTAACTAGCTGTGTCTCACTATCAGTTTTGCCGTGGAGGGACATTTCTTAACAGCTGTGTGACCAAGCCCACACATATCTAAGCTTGTGACATATCTAACATCACAGGAAAATAGTATTGCTGGAGAAACAGACTGCTGGATCCGTGACAGGAAGTTGATTCTGTGTTCATGTCCCTTTGCTTGATACAATCAACAATATAAAAGTATAGAGAACTACCTATAAAGAAGATTTGCAGCTGACACAGCTGCTGCTATTAAAGTCATCAACCATAATGAGAGGTACCAAGTCATAGCTGAGGCTCAGCTACTCCTGCATCTGCAAGAGAGTAATCAAGCTCTATTCTGAAGGTGGTTTTTCCCCATAAGGAATGCTTTTCCAGAGGAAGAAGCATGGTTTTGAGAGAACTGCTTGAACTTGGTGAGGAACTACTTCAGTATGAATGAAGTTCATGTAGTCTTACACCCCTTAAATAGCATTTTTCTCTGGTCCTTGGATAGAAATCCGTTAAGCATTCACAACCTAGAGAAGGGTGTATATTGAAAGAAAGCTTCCCAGAACCTTTTGTGCTGGGCTTCCTACAAATCCCTCTTTGCATTAACTTGAGTACAAGCAAAGCAGCCTTCATAACACACCTAAAACACGCCTGAGAAAAATCACACAGAACCTGTCTGTCCATCTCTGCTACTCTACAACAGCAAACATCCCACAGAGAAGCACTTTTTGGCATTCCCAGATTCTGCATCTGCCCTTCCAGGGATGTACCCAAAGTGTTCTTGCAGGTGTGATGCTAAGCAACCATTCTGCAGCAGAACGAGCTCTCACTGGAGATGTGTAAAGGGGCAAAACTGTAATGACAATGAGGAAATGTTCTGGTTGGTCCTAGTCAGACCTCTGTTGGCCCCTTGCTGCAAAAATACCAAAGATGAGCTTAAAAGCTACAGTTCGTGGTGCTGGAATTCATGTTGCTACTAGATTGCAGAAATATGTGTATGATGAGTGGTTTATTGCACATTAAAATCCATGTTTTTCACAGGAGATACATTTACTTATCTTTATAACCAGCCTTAGTTCTCCTGAGGGTGAAATTGCCATATCAATTTTCTTTCTTCCTCACACTCATCACCTCACTTTATTCCATGGGGATGCTAGCTACCTTTGCTCTCAGAAAATGATATTGCAGTTATTCTTCCAGCTAAGCTCTGAGCGATGCATTTCTCATCTTGCCTTTGGCTTTGCAATCTGCTGTTTCTATTTTCATAGAATCACGGAATCATTTAGGCTGAAAAGACCATTTTAGATCATTGAGTCCAGCTTTTCCTGTCCAGCCCACCACTAACCATGTCCCCAGATGCCACATCTACACATCCTTTAAACACCTCCGTGGATGGTGAATCAACCACTTTCCTGGGCAGCCTGTTCCAGTGTTTGATAACTTTTTCTGTGAAGAAGTTTTTCCTAGTATCCAGTCTCTGTGTTCCTGCCTTGCTACAGCATCTTCATATTGCTCAAGGTCATTACTCAGACCTCTGAGCTGTGACAGGTTACCTGGAAGTCATGAAAAGCCATTTATCTGGGAAATTGCTCAGCACCACTCCTTTGGTGTCTGCTCTTTGTGAGCATTACTCCCTACAGAGGCCACACAGCGAACTTGAGCAGACTCCAGATGGATGAGGGAATGCTGCAAATCAGTTTATCAGATGGACAAGTGAAATGTCAGGAGAAGAGTTTGTGAGGAGAAAAAATAAATTTCTTTTCCCAGTCTTTAGGATTACTGCTGCTTGCTAATCCATTCACTCATCTTTATAGCATCTTTTAGTACTTCCCTGTTTTTCTCCTTCTTTTCTTTTTTTTTTTTTTTAATTCCCATTTTCTTGCATTTTTTACCTTCCTGGTAGATTACTCATATAAGATGGGGAGAGCTGTTTCTAAGTGGCATTTTATACAAAATATTGTGACTCCCTTCTTGTTGTCTCAATGGTTTACAATGCATTTTAGCTCCTCTAGCTACAGAGGCTTTCAGCATTTAAAATTTATAATGAAAGGGGGTTGTTATATCTGGCTTTCATAACAAGAACCAGTTGAACAGTTTCTTTATTTAGTACACATGCAATTTACAACGTGTGTGGGGATGCTTGTATTTTTCCTAAAAGAGAAATACAAAGAAAATCGTTCTCTTTTCTGAAAAGGGTGTGAAATCTTTATCCTCCTCGTTTCTGCAGCTGCAAAGAAAACTCTAAACTTCTGGAGAAGAAGTTGCTGTTATGCTCTGGGGACAGGGAGTGAATATGAGAAAAAAAATTACACTGCTGGGCAAGGTACTCCTTGGGTCACTTTGCTCTGTTATGCTCACAATTTATCTTAAATGCTGTAAATAGAGAAGTTCTAAACAGAGATTGATTAGTTCATTATCTTATCTGCACCATCACCTTTATCATTTGTACTTCAGTTCTGCTGGATCTCCATGTTAAACCTCTCTGGTTTAGACCAGGCCAGGATTTGCTTTTTGCAGATGCTGTGATAATAAGCACAGAATGTTGCTTTAGTATTCCTGTGCTGCTGTTTGGTTTGTAGGATGTAGGATGCTGCTGTTTACTCTGCTCTTTGGCCTTCTGCTTCTTAATCTTGTTTTTCGGCAGTATCTGCCCAGAATCTGTCTTTAAGCAGAATGTAAAATTGAAGGATGTTGTTACCTTGAGATGAAACGTGGGCTTTGATGGGGGAGATAATGGTCTGAAGCTCTGGGTGTCAGCCAGCAGTGGTGTTGCTGCACTCTGTGTTAACATTTTAGGGAGATAATTCCATTTACCCACTGCTCGTTGGTGCTGCCGTGGCCTTGGAACCAACTGCTTGGCAACTGCATCTTTTGTGGGAATTTGAGTGATTTCAAGATGTTTATTGTCTGCTAAGACCAAACCTGGGATACAGTCTCACAAAACAGAATGGCATTGAAACATTCAGCAGGGGAGCTTTTGTGATGGTGCTGTGAGAATGAGAGATTTGACTTTGAGGACCTCTCACAGGAAATTTGCAGAAACACACTTTTCCGTGAAATACTCGGATTGGAGAGAACATTCAAAATAAATTAGTCACCAAAATACAGAGAAAACGTTGAGAGGCAGCTACTTGTTAATGAGAATGAAGTACAGTGATTGAGTTCTAAGCAAAAGTGACACGGGGATTCAAATTTAAGCAAAAACAATGGGTTAAGTCTCAAAAACATGGTGTGGAGCAATTGGAGGCTGCAATTTTCTTGGATTCTCGGTTGAACACCTCAGTCCTGATAAATGCTATGATCTGCTGTGACATCTTGCAATGCTTTACAATCTCTAAGCAGATGCTCACTTTGAGGGGCTCTTTCTGGAAGTGTCGTGGTAAAACCTAATCCCAACAATCTTCTGGCATTCCTGTGCAATATCCTCACTTCTCAGGGAAGAGTCAGCTTTCCAAGTGGTAGGGGGAATGTGCTTATGTTCATTTTGCCTCTTCCTCTTCTCTCATTCCTTCCTTTGCTCCTTTCAACGGTTTTATCTGCACTGTAATAGAAAAATAATTAGGGATTCTGATCCTTTGAAAAAAAAAACTATATGGTTTGGATTTATTTAAATCTTTGCCTGGTCTTGCTTTAGAATTTGACTATAAGCTGAGGAGTTGAGAATGAAAGACATTTTTCAAGCACAGGTGACCCCTGTATTGGGATAAAAAGGAAGGAATATATATAAAAAAGAAGTTTCATTTCTTTCACCAGCTAAGTAGGATATGGTCCCTGTCTTCAATTCCTTGCCTTCTTACTAGATTTCCCAGAATTAAAAATAAGTTAAATCTTGACACTCTGATATCTTTAAGA
The DNA here is from genome assembly GCA_013397055.1 of Pachycephala philippinensis. NCBI lineage: Eukaryota > Metazoa > Chordata > Aves > Passeriformes > Pachycephala > Pachycephala philippinensis. The sequence continues at coordinate 135,451 of VWZT01008174.1, forward strand.
TTTGAAAAACAAGTAATCTTTTATCTGTGGACTTTCCCCTGAATACACTCCCTCATATCCGTGAGGACACTTTGCATCTTTGAAATCACAATAGAGCTTTGCCAGTAATGCAGGCAGAAAATGAGTCATGAAAGATATCTCCCTGTTTGCCTGCTCCTAGCACCTGTGTGTCTGCCCAGAGTTAGGATTTCTATAAACTTTGTTTATGACACATCAATCACCCAGAACAGCCCACAGAGCTCTTCCCTTCCTCTCTGTGCTTCTCCCTGACCCGAGCTGTGTTCTCTGCCAGTGCAACTCCCTCATCCTCACTTGTACTCGAGCCTCTGGTCTGGAAACCTGGGCAGAGGGTGGCATTCTGGCTAAAATTTGAGACTAAGGACAGGAATGGAGCGTGCTGCCTTCCTTGGAAAATCTGATGGCTGGGTGGGTGACAACAGGAGAGTCATTGTGCATCTCTGCCTTGATTTTCCCTTTTCTTGTAAAGCAGGTATAAACGTTGCACTCCCTGATTAACTTCCCTTATTTGTTGCCTCAAGGTGTGTTACTGTCCTTGGCTAGGAAAAGGGCTGAACATAACAGATAATAGATAATTTGTAATGGAGAAAGGCCAGGCTAACTGCATTCTCTGGTTGTGTTATACAACTGTGGTAACAATTGGTTTTCATTGGAAACAGAAAGAGTCTTGCTTAATATAAAAGGAATGAGTGCTTTACTCATAGCCCTAAAGAACAGAAACCTCTTCAGTGCAGAGCTGTCGACATTCAGCATTATATTTTTGTTGGGTAGATTTGTTCCTTGAAACCATGGCCCTGAAGCACTTCTGTCCCTTCTGTGGCTGGATTCTTGTGCCATGAGATACCTGCAGTAATTTCTTGCTATGCGAGGAGAATATGAATAATAACATAGATTTAAGTTTCAAAAAACACATCAGATGATCAGTGATTGCAGACAGGCTGTCTGAATTTGTACTGGTTTTATTAGGATGTAATGCCACATGAGATGAAATTCTACTACCTTTCAGACAATTTTCTGTGTTGTCCAGCTAAAATACAGCTTTTGTTCCTTCTCTTGTGTGCTTCTGATGCCTGAGGTGGCCCCTAAAAACAGAGACTAGACAGGAATAAGGGAATAAAGGTAGGTATTTATTTGAAGGGCCTTCAGAGGCACACCCTGGGGAGTCCAGAGGCTACTGGCAAAATGGATACTGAGTCATGGGTTGTTCACACTTTTGTAAGTTTGGATCATTTGCGTATCAGGATTAATTCTCCAATTAAAACTTCAGGTATTGATGGAATTTCCCCAAGCTTACCCCTCTCTTAAGATGCTGGTTTACACATTTTGGGCCTAGGCCGGGCTGGGTGTCCTTGGAGAGCAGCCTGGAGAGGCTTTGTTCTGTCTGTCTCAGCATGAGAGAGCAGCAGCTCACAGGCTGCAGGACACTGCAGAGTTACACACTAGGCAGTACAGGATTTGAAAAATATAAAAGTTAAAACCCAAGGCATCACTTCTCTTCCTCTGGTGTCAGGTAATGTGGTGTTTTTGTCAGTCACCATCATCAGTGCTTCAAGTGTGTCCATGCTGCTGTGCCCAACAGGTGACTGCCCTTTGTGTTACCTACAGCTGATCCTGATTGTACCTCCAGATCCTGCTGCTTATGTAGAGAAGAAAAGGAAAAAATTGCTTCTAAAATGTACTTGGTCAGAGGCCAATTTCCGATAATCAAAGCAAACAGATCTAAATTCCAAATAGTGAGGGTAAGAATACCTTTTATAAAATCATGATGACCTGATTTGTTGAACTCTATCTGGCAACATCCAGTTCCTCAGTGCAGTGCTCCCTTCTGCCCTCTTATGGAATTTGAGTTCACCTATATAAAACCCTCTTCATAGGTAACAAAGTTTAAAAGCACTGACAGGAAAAAGAATCTGCCAAACAGATGTTAAAAGAAAGCGGACAAAAATCACCGCTCTTATCCTTTTATTTATTCCCTTATTTTTCCAAACTGCTTTGGATTAGCTTGCATCAGAGTCTGTAGCCATGCATGGTTATGCTTTAGGGGACAAAATGCTGGCAAGGAATAGTTAAGCTTTGCTCTTAGCAAGAAAACAAGATTTGTTGCCATACATTGTCTGTAAATTCCCTGGAGTGTCTTCCATGGAATTGCTGGGGTTTACTGAGATGTTTTCCACGCTCAAGTTCCCTGGTGTCTCAGCTGAGCACAGCACTGGTGGGGCAGTGGGGTGAGCCAGCTCTGCCCCTGCTGCACACCAGCTGGGGGCTGGCCTGCCTGGTCCATCCTGGCACACCTTTGGGAGCATCCCAAGGATGGAAATGGCTGTGGAAGCAGCTCACTGGCAGCTCCTGGCAGGGGTGCAAATCATTCCTCAGCCCTGGTGGGAGGAAAAAAGTGGGGGAAGTTTCTTGCCCTTACCCAAGGCTGCTGTGTGTGGTTGTGCAAGGAAACTGCGGTGTAGGAGCAGGTGGAAAGTGGGAGAGTGTTGAAAGTGCAGTGGAAGAAGGTGAAGTGAATAAAAAGGGGAGAAACCACTGGGGAGGTGCGATGGTACAAACATCCATCTGAGTGAGGCTGCCTCTGCAAGGGAGGCACTGAAATGTGCCCAAGGGTACAATGCTCAGGCAGTCAGCTGCAAAGAGGGGGCCCGTTCCAGGCATTCAGTCTTTCTGTACAATCTCTGAAGGAAGTAGAATTACTGAAGATGTCTCCATCCTTTTGCCATTTAATATTTCTTTCTTCCTCACTCCCTAGCACTGATGTTTTCCAGATTTTATTCTAGCCAGGAAATGCTACCTGAATATTCCTCTCCATCTTCTCCTCTGTCCAGCATGTGGGTGTTCTGACAAATTACCACCTGGTCATCAGCTGGAAAGATCAGTTCCTTCCACATAACTTTTCACTACAGATATTAGCAGCTGGTAAGCCAGGGATAAAATTGCTGAGGTAGATGGGAAGCAAAAATCCTTAATCTAGATAACATCTCCACCAAATGTGAGTAAACACATTTCACTGTGCATTCAGCATTTCTTTGAAACAACTTATGTGTGATGGAAATTCTAATGAGTAAGGACTAGGTAATGATTTGCTGCTCCAGCTGAGCAGAGTGATGGTAGGAGCTCTGAGGAGGAAGAGGATGTGAGAAGTGTTAGGAAGTCCTTCTCCAGAAAAAACAGGCCAAATTAAATTACCTCTTCTTTCTGGAGGAAAAGAAAGCCAAACCAAAGAACTTAGGAAAAGGTAATTCTTTTTCTTTACTGGCCTAGAAGTGTCTTAATTCTGGAATTTTCAGGATAGCGAGGAAGTGGTGCTAACTGGGACTATTAAGTCACTACCCGACTTAATTATTTTTGTCATCAAATCTTGAGGGTATTTATATGGGATAAATAATTCCTTTTGTCATCAGACAAAAGGGAATTTTATGTGATCTCTCAGATCCAGACCTGAGAATTTTGCCCAGCGCTGATGCCTTATTTAATTTTTGGCAGTTTAAGAGGCATTTCCAAATATACAGATAACCCGTGGAGTCTATTTTGTATGCCCTAAAAGGCTTTTTTTTTTTTTTTTTTTTTTTTTTTTTTTGCGTAGGGATGGAAAGAAATAGAGCAGGAGCAAAATCAGGAACAGAAGAGAGGTCTGCATATGTTTGTGAGGCTTTAAACAGACGACACTGTTGGGGGCTGAGCAGTTTGCTGCACTCTCTGTGGGAGACAAAGGCTGAATCCAGCCTGAATCCCAGACTAATCCACTAAAGGCCTCGTGTCCAAGAAAACAAAGGTTTGGAGCATAATTATCCTTTGAACTGCATGTACAGTGTGGTTCAGAGATGTGGGTCAGAGCCTGCTCTAGAAGGAAAGCTCCTGAGATGCACACAGGGCACATGGATAGGTTCTGACAGTGGCTGCTTTGATCTCCCAATCCACTTCCAGTGCATTAACGTAAATATAACCCAGGATCGCTCCCTGTGATTCAGCTCTGCTCAACCTGAAACTCAGAGCTTTTTCTAACGTTTGCTGTGGGGAAAAGGCACATTAGTGTGTTTGATTTAGCACTGAGGAGACAGATCCTGTTGACAAAGAGCATTGAAAGTAAATCTCTCCATGGCACCTTCCTGCATGGGAATCTCTCATCATCTGATCCAATCTAAGTTGTGGGAAAGGATGGATGTCAAAGGAAACCCAGTTAAAAACATTTTACAGAAACCATGATTTCTTTATCCAGTAATCTTTCATTTTCATTTGGAAGTTCATTTTGTCGCTGTGAGTGACAATGCAAAGTGCAGATGTCGATCTACTGAATTCTGTGGGTCTTAGAACTTCACCAAACCTCACCAAATCATTTTTAAAAGCTGGGGTGAGAACATTTTTAGATTTATGGATCATTTTTTGTCCTTTGGAAATGGAGCACAACCATACTGGAAGCCACTGGATATTATATTTGCACAAGTGTAACTTCATTTGAGAATGTGAGCTGAGCAAAGCCCATCAGTGCTGGTACCTGTCACTTAATTCCTCTCTCTTTCCAAACCTATGAATGCAGTTTCCTATTGGAGATAAAGCTGTTTCAGCAAAATAATATAAATAATATAATATAATATAATATAATATAGTATAATACAATGTAGTACAATATAATACAATGTAGTACAATATAATACAATATAATACAATATAATACAATATAATACAAAAGTGGCTACACCTCCACAGATATATAATCAGGTTTGTTCATCCTTTGTCTGAGGACTCTTTGCAGTTTGAAATCCACATTGCTTCATTAGAGATGCTTATGCCTTCATTTATGCAGGTGATTTCATCCAAAATTGTCCCAGAGTACTTGTCAAGCTGCTGGCTGAATCCAAAGCCTGTGGATATAAATGGAAAGACTCCCTCTGACTTCACTGACCTTTGGATAAGCTCATTAAATTGTAACAATGACAAAAAAATATTAAATTTAGATTGAAAGCATTGTAAAAAAGTTATCATTATGCTGATCTCATTAAAATATTTTGACCTTAGCTAGCTAGACTCCCCACATACATGACTTTTATCTGACTTTTGTTGAATTTTTTTTTTAACTTATTCCATAAAATATTTTAATTATACAAGAGTCAGGGATAAAATCAGTTGAGTAACCAGGATATTTCAAGCACACCAGTGACCAACTCTGGAATCTGGGAAGGAGGACAGACACCAGTGAAGGTGCCCACAGCTGTGAGGGCCAGCCTGTGATGTTCTCAGCTGGTGACAGAATTCAGACTCCAAGTACTAGTTAAATGCAAGGTTTCCTGCAATTCCAGGCAGGGCACCAAATATCCAGGTACCTGGGTCTTGTGGTGGTATCTGCATAATGTTAAAAAGCAGTTTGTAGTCTGGAGATGGCTGATTAATTCTCCAGTGCAGGTCTGCCTTGAAAACACACTTGGCTTTGAACGGAATTTGAAGTAGTAAGACTTGTGCATTGAAATCCTAATGCAGGTCAAACTAGAGTTTATGATTCAAGTACATGTTTGGAACAAAATTTACCCTTGGCTTGATTCTGGCTTGTCCTGGACTGGAATTATTCTGGTTCTATTTTGTTGTTAATTTTTTTTTCTTTTTTTTTCTTTTCTTTTACCAAAACAAAGCTGTCACTTATCTACAGAACAGGATTTTTTTAATATCACACTGAAATAATGAAAACTACTCAGTAGAAATATGCAGGACTGTTTTATACGTCTAGTAAATGTCTATCTAAATATTTGTAAGCATTCACAGCCCCTGCCGTACCTATCACTTTGAGTCATTCCAGAAAGGCAACATATCTTGCATAAATCTCTCAATGTAGTCATTGATAAATCAAAATATGTGTATTTTTTATATATGTATATTTTTATATGTGTATCTATAATTATATCTATACATTTTACATTATAATGTAATTATAANCACTTACAGCTATATTCTCTGACTTCCAGTCCCCTTCCCTAATTATTGAGTCACATTATTGGTGAAGAAAGACCAACTTGGATTTGATCTTGCTTCATGTGGAACAAAATTATTACAGCGCGAGATCAATCAGTTACAAACATTTTGTGTTTGGAAAAAAAAAAGCAGATTTATATTTGAAGCTTTACCAAAATGTTGTTACCTGCAGCTATCATTTCAATTTCTGTTTGCCCTTTGTAAAAGAGGGAGCCTTCCCATTTACCTTTTTTTATGCTGAACAATCAGTTCAATCATACTCCAAAAATACAACTTCATTAGTGCCACAAGCAGCTGTAGGCTGAGAAATCCCCCTGAACAGGTGTAAATTAAAACTTCTGCCAGCCTTAGGCTGCCAAGTGGAATTGTAGTTAGAAAATATCCCTGTGGAAATGGCTGTGGAAGGCTCTATTTGTTCTCCTTTACTTGTGTGAATCAGTGTCTTAGCTTGCAAGCAGGAATACGCAGCACACTCTCTAGCAGCCTGAAATATCCAGTGTTTGAAATGCCAAAGGTGTTCCTGCTGCCTCTTGTGTCACTCTGAAATAAGAATTATCCAGCCTGACTTTTGCTAACAGCCTTAATAATGATGCCCAGTGTCAGATTCCTCTCCTGTTCTGGCCAAGGCCCAGCAGTGAATCAGAAGTAAATACTTGATTCCCCCTGTGCAACTCAGAATTGAAGCTTCCCCCAGACCAGAAATTTCCACGGTGCCAATCTTCTGACCATAAGTGAACTTTTAAAGTGGATATTTCCCAACTTGCTACTGGAAACATATTTCCAACAGAAAAAAGCCAAACAGCATAATAATTGCAAATCAGTAACTGCATGTAAAGACCCAGTTAAAAAGGGAGCAGGAATTTTGGAGCCAATTTTCTGTAAGATACGAGAATGAGGTTGTCTACCAAAGTCAAAGCCACAAACTGAAATTTAACAAATAGAATATTTCCATTGACTTCAGTGGGTTATCCAGTGATGACTTGATATAGGGGAATTTAGGATGGTGTGGATTGACAATGTGGTCATTTCTAAACCAGAAAGCTCTTTAGGTGCTGAGATGAAGAAGGTGTAAGGTGTCTAAAGAGACATTGCTTATGTTCTTGCTACATTTAGCCCCGTGAGGGCCCTGCAGCCCTGGGTATGCACACATGCATTAAAATATTTTCAAATAAAAATATCAATCATGTATTAAGACTAGCTGTAGATATCCTGAACTTTCAATTTCTTTTTCTTCAGTTGTGAGGAAATGAAATTAATTTCACAAAATTCTGCACAGCAGACATGTGCTTCTCTTGGCTGCCCAATGGTATTATCATAATTTTGTATTCAAAGTGCATATTGGATCTTGCTACTGGCAATGCTGATTTCTTTTTACTCAGTGCTGTAGTGGCTGAAGTAAATTTCATACTCCAAATCACAAGCTTTGTACTTGATTTACCTCAGTTCGTCTGTCCTTGGAAAAATTTACTTTTTTTTAAAGGATGTAGCGGTTTGGTGGGTTGGATTTATTTCTTTTTTTGATTGCACTGTGGCTGTGCATTGGATTCTTTCTCTCTGTTTTCTATGACTTCTTTTCCTCTCTCTTTTCAACTTACAAAACTTCCTGACCCTCTCATTTCCTTTCCACATCTCAAGGCATGTTGCAAACACGTCAAGGGATGAAATGCTGCCTTTGCCCTGGCTGATGCAGGAATGGAAGTGATGCCTTATATTTTAGCTTTTATATTTTTCAAGTTGTGCATTCCCAGTGTGTAACTCTGCAGTGTCCTGCAGCCTGGGAGCTGCTGCTCTCTCATGCTGAGACAGACAGAACAAAGCCTCTCCAGGCTGCTCTCCAAGGACACCCAGCCCGGCCTAGGCCCAAAATGTGTAACCCAGCATCTTGAGAAGGGGGCAAGCTGAGGGGAAATTCCATCATTAGCTAAAGTTTAATTGGTGCAATTGGGTTGAGATGCAAATGGAGCAAAGCTATAAAAGTGTGAAGAACTCGTGACTCGGGGTCCATCTTGGGTGCAGCCTTTGGCCTGCCCAGGGTGTGCCTCTGAAGGCCTTTCAAATAAATATCCACCTTTATTCCCTTCCTCCTGTCCAGTCTCTGTTTCTAGGTTGGCCTCTTTAGGCATCAGAAGGACTGAGCTCCCTGTGAATCTGAAATCCAAGCAGAGCAGTGAGGGATGGCTTTGCTGCTGCTTGCTCCTGGTGGGACACTGATGTTAAACCTGCAGGAAATCTATCAGTAGAAAAATTTCACTCTTGAGTTCCACATATTAAAGGAAATGAGAGGGAAAACACCAGAGGGTCTGGAGGTTTCAGACAGGCTGCTGCTGAGGTCTGTGAGTTGTGCCCTGTGTGTAAGGGCTGGTGCAAGTCTCCTTGTCTTCATCTGCTGGTGTTTACTCTTCTGGGGAAGGTCCACATGTTGCTGTGGAGCTGGAAGGATCAAGTTTCATGAGGGTCATGTGGGAAACTCTAGTGATGCCATATCCCTTTATTCTTGGTTGTGACAAACAAGAATTTTTTTGACGTTTATTGGTTTGGGTTGGTTGGGGTGTTCTTGTTTGTTTTTGTTTAGGGTTGGGGTTTTTTTGTTTTTGTTGATTTGTTTTGGTGGGTTTTTTTGTTTTTTGTTCTGTTTTTTTTTTTTTTTTGATACAGTGATTGTATTTCAACTTTTCTAGGTGGGTGTGGCTATTTGAAGTCACAAAGTGGTATGGAGGGCTTCTGCCCATCAAAGTAAATTGTGTTTCCAGCAGTAAACAAGTAAATAAGTACCAAACCTTAGTAGAGTAAGTTTCTAGAATCCCTAATAAGTTAAGCAAGCCAAACAAAGTGAAAAGGTGCTACTCTCTTTATCACCTCTGTCTTGTCTTATACCTTGAACAGAAACAGGCTCTGTCTTTGGGTACAGTTTCTAAATTTCAGGTCACTGAAGTTTCACCATGATTATCTTTGAGTTTAGGCGTTATACCCTCTTCCTTGGCTTGGAAGAAGATCCAAATGTAAGCAAATGAACGTTTTTATTTATTTAATGCCTTATTTCCTTTTTATTCAAATTCCTGTAAAATTTGCCACATCCCATTCTTTTTAACGTTGTCTTTATCCTATAGGAGATGTATATGGAGAGGTAAGGTGATATTTTTTTTGTCACAGTCATAATTATTTATCAAGGATTATTTCTCAGGAAAGAATTGTTATGATTAAATTTGGAATGATGTCTGCAACAGAGGGAACAAGACAGCTCCGTGTCTGGACCATCCTGTTCCTGTCTTTCCTTCAGTGAGAATGCCTTTGTTTTCTGGGAGAGCCTTACAAAATCCATATATTTTTATATCCAGTGATAAATCCCAGAAGTTTGTGTTTGGAAATTTTTTTTTGCAATTGACTTCTTTTGTATTATAAGATTGAGGACAATACTAGCTTTTCTGAGCTGAGCTGTAAAAGGAAATAATTTTGAGAGAGGGTTTCTTCTCCTCCCAGAAGCTCTCATGATGTGAAGAGCTGTGTGGTAAATCTCATCACACACGTTTCATATGCTGTTTAATACCAGAGTTAATAAGCTTAGCATTTGGAGCCAAAGAGATTCCTGGCTTGGCAGTGTTTTCTGTGATTTGGAGAAGTGAGTTTTGGAAAAGATATGAAAGTTCCTGGCTCCTCGTAGGAAACACATTACATGCTTGGCTGCTGCGTGCCTCTGAAGCCCCCCAAGCACCAAAGCAGTGCGTGAATTTTGTGCAGTTCTCCTGACAAGGTAAATAACCCCCCAGTCAGCTGTGTTGCTATCCTTTTAGAAGTCAGCATCTTCAGGACTCTGAGCATTTTGTTTATGTTATGTTTATGCACTTCTAGATCTTTTCCTAAAAGCTCTAAAAGCCCTGATGCAGGAAACAGGGCAAACACTCCAAGCTCCTTCTGAACCGAGATCAGGAGAGAGAGCTACAATGATTTTTTGGGGTTTTTTGGCCAACCACATATTAAAGGAAATGAGACTGACTTTCAATATCTGATAAATTGGGAAGGAGAGGGGAAACTAGGATTATTCTTTATCTTGGGTTAAGTGCTGGCTTATTCCACTGTGAGGAGGTAGTAGTGTCCTGTTAGTGTCTCATTCCTACTGTGAGTCCTACCTAGTGACTCACTCAGTTCTCTTTCAGTGGGCCTCTGATTACACCTGGACTGAGGCTTAGTAGCTCTGAAATGCCTTCATGGATGATGATGGCATTTTTGTGTCTAAAAGGAGTGAATCAGGGAATTACCATGGTACTCTGATGAACTGGTGCTAGTCTGTCCTCCCTGATTTCAGCAGTTCATTCAGAGATTTGGGGCACCAGTAAAAAATAACTGAGAGCAGAGATGCAGGGGGGTTGAGTCTTTAAGAGCACAAAGACTTGGTGCCCTGGAAAAAAGAGACTCAGCTTGAAGCTATAGTAATACAGAATTACCATTTTCTCTGGAACTCACAGCTCCTGCATTTTACTTTCTTTTAACTCGGAGCAAGCTTGTATATTTTTAATTTCTCTGCCGAGAAATTTTTACCCCTTATCCTTAATAGCTTTCATTTCAATAAACAAAATTTTTCCCAAGTTGTTTCTTAGCTCTCGTATAGCTTGTTTTTCCATGACAATTTTCAATTCCCTGGATTACAGCAGGGTCTCAGTTTGCGGAGTCATTCCTGTAGCTAATCCTCCCTCTTTTCCTTTTCTCCTCAGCTGATTGTTCATATTTTCAAACTTCACAATCTCACCACCAAAACCTAGACATTCTTTGGAGCATAATTTGAGAAGGAAAACAGACCTCAAAAATGTCACTGAGCTCAGAAGTCTCGAAACAAAATCCTTTCTCTGCTTAAGCAGGATGCTATCAAGGGGTCTGGACAAAAATTAAAAAGGAAAAATACTATTTGTATAGGGCATTTCATGTAGTATTTTAAGTGATTATTTGGACAAACAAACAAAAAAAAAAGAGTAAATATAACTCCTGCCTTTCTTGAAATCCATGAAACAAACCAACAACCACCTGCAAAGAATCACTTTTTCTCCCAGTTTGACTTTTACCTCTTCCATTTCCATGGCTTCCCAAGTGTGTGCTGATCCCAGCACCCAGTGCTGTGTAGCAAGGCACTGTGTTTTCTGAAATGTCCAATCTGACTTGTAGACCATGGAGCTGCGGGATCAGCACCTATGCCTAGGGAAACTACTTTAGAGGGGATTTTTGGAAGTGGGAGGAGAGAAAACTGGCTCAGTCTGAAGGTAAAAAACACCAGAGGTGCTTGATGCATACCTGAAAAAGTAAGATATTCCTTTCTGGAGCCAAATGCTCCAAATCAAGATCAAAATCAGGAATGGGGATCCTAAACCCAGTGTTTGTGACATGGGTGAAGGTGCCCTCTGTCCCTGTTAATGTTAATAAAACATTAAAATATGAGCTCTATGAGCTCCCTCCTCCTCTAAGTCAGACCTCTGTGGTCTTCCTCTTGCTCCTAAGGAAGGAGCCTCTGGGATTTGGGGGTCCTTCTTCCTCTAAAGACTTAGACCATCATCTTCCAGGTGTCTGGACTCTTCTGGAGGGGTTTTATGCTGTCCTCTGTGCAACATCCTCATGGCATTTGCTGAAGCCCCAAATACAGCACAGGACCCTTTCACAAAGACCATTGTGTGTCCTTCACAAGAAAGCCTGACCAAAGAGCATGGGCAAACACTTTTTTTTTTAATCAATCCACTCAGCTAGTCCCTTTTAAAAGTTCTGCACTTTTCTGACATCTAAAATCACAGGTGATTTGCACACTGTGCAAAGCACTGTGAACCTGGCAGTGTATCTGTTTCAGTATCTCATTTCTTTGAAAAACCCATACACACTTTGATACACCAAGCAGAAAAATCTTCTGCACAGGGAACAATTATTGAGGCTAAATATTTGTTTAAAAAAAAAAAAAATTAAGCAAAAAACGGGAAATTTCTCAGATGAAAAACACTAGGGAATACAGACAAAAGAGTTGTTTCTAAAAGGGGTTAGTTAACCAAAACCTCCTTAAAGGAACATGGAAGTATGCTGTATGTTGTAATCTTTATTTTTTTTCTGAAATGAAAGGGTGGAAAAAGTCCTTTCACTTGGTCAAAACCAATAGGCAGATTATTTTTCTTCCTGAGAGTATTGGAAGAGGATTTGACTTACTCTGAGGATGATGGACATTGGCTTGGAAGGTTTTACCCAGCGAGTAAAATGGGCCTTGGCTGCAAAAAGGTCAGTTCCATGTCCCAGATTCTCCAGAGCTTAATGTTTGACACAAGCCCATCTGTACCAGAATTTTCTCCAAGGCATACTGATGAGAATGTCATGGCTGCAATTTTTTTAAAGAGATAGAGATCAAGAATATCCCAAAGGCCTAAAAAATGGTATCAGTATTTGATTAAAAACAAACAAACAAAAAAAACCAAGTGCATCATAAATTACCTGCCTAATATTCAGACTTATGTTGGGAGGTTTTTTTTTGCCTGCATCATGTGATACTTTAGGATTCCTCAGAAAAATATAAAAAATAAAAAGACCTGCTTTGGATTTCTAGAATAATTCCAGAATCATTGGAGAACACATTATTCCCATAGATGATGGCACCATGATATGGCCTGGCTGGTTTCTGCATTGCATTTTTAAATTCTTGAAGGCAGTTTTCTGATGGTGACAAAACACCAGCAGAAAGAGGGGATGAATTAGATCTTTCTGATGGCATGTCATCAAGTGCTGAAAATAAATCTGAGTTGAAAATACAACGTTGACTGTTGGAAAAGGAAACATCTGATAATAAAATTAACATCGAAGACAGAAGCTGAGCAAAAAGCCAAACTTAAAAGCCTTCTGTGATGAAAACCATGCTTCCAAACCAAGCTGAGACAGTGAAGATGTCAAGGACAAGGGAAAGCCTTTAGAAAACTGCAACTACTCTTAAGTTTTCCTGACTTTTGCTGTTTTCTTTAGACTTTTAAGAGATAGAAGCTTCTTTTTAAACCTCTGCAAAACGTTGGTTGCAAAACCTTCCAAAAATCCGTGTCATTTTCTAATTCATTGTATTTTATGGCAGAAGGAAGTGTTGGGAAACTTGCTAAGAGCCAACATGGACACCTGAAGTGCATATTAAAAAAAAAAGTAGTTCTTTGGCATTGGTTACAGCAGTTGGCAGAAGTTCTGTCAGAGATCATTTGTCCTTAATGGGGGACTCTGATGAGCTTGCACAGGCTGGGATGAAGGATGGAATATCTTTGTGTTCCATGGTCCCCTTTAGGGGTCAGCTGTAGGAATCAGGAATTTCTTCCAAGTCCACAGGTGAAGAGAAATTCCACAGAACTGAGCTGGAGCAGTGGTGGAGGGCTGTGAGATGTTGGAATCAGTTTTTTTGCCTTTCTAGTGTTGCTGCTGGACTGTTTTGAGTCAAACTTAAGCTGGTTAATGGCTCTGTTTGTTTATTCGTGCAGTTCTAAGATTGTGAACATTGCCCAGAGTGTGAGTTGAGTTTTCTTTTGCTGTAAACCAATAAAAAGGCAGATAAATTTTGCACAGCTTTGCTCACTTATTATAAGTAAAGAAGATTTAAAGGTTGTTTATGTTGTACTGCTCAGCAAGCTGGTTTTGGCTGCCCTCAGTATTTCTGACGTACATCCAGTGAGCACCACAAATCGTGGCTGCTTTATCCAACTCCACTCCACTGTGAGGTTTCCTTGCTTGTGATTATCACACTTACATGATGAGTTGGACTTAAGATGCCAGAAATGTCAGGAGCTACACAGGTGGACATAAATCTAGGGACTGAGTCATGTTTTATGTTCAAGGTAGCTAAATACAAAACCTGCAAGGCAGGGCTCACAGCTTTCACATTTCCACTTGCTAAAGATGTTTCTGCTAAGAGAAACTGCTCTATTTAAATGAGTTGCTGAACAGAATTCTCTCTTCCATCCAAAATATCAAATGCTAAACAATTTTTTTTTAAATTTGTAATTCCCCTTTGTGTTTTGTAGGAATAAAGGAAGTGATGGTCTGGGTTATTTTTTTCCTGTCAATACTGCCAAATGTAGTTGGAATTTCATGGCGTGTGAAGCTAATACAGACAATAAAGTAGTAAGGTGTAAGGGATTATGCAGCCCCAAAAGCAGTGTGAGTAACACATTCGGATTATGAACTCTGTTATGTGTATTTGTACAGCAAAGTAAATAAGGCATTACCAAACACTGTGCCTTGAAATCCATGTGGTTAAAATCTAAGGGATTTTTTTCCTGGAAAAGTTACCCTTTTAGTTTTTATCCATCTGTGAGAGAGAACAGGTAGCTGGCTACTTGTTTGTTAGGCTGGGCCAGAAATAATTTGCATTGTTGAGTTTCAGTAAACAGCCTTGATGTGGTGGTGTAAGTTTTTCAGTAGAAAATTGTTCTAATTCCAGCAGTGATGGTGTCAGGCCTGCAGTTCTTATCTTACTTTATTTTAAGAGTGTTTTAATCACACTCATGAATCTCCCTCTCTCCAGACTACAGCTGGCTAACATTTATTCAAAGAATTATGACAAAGGAAGAGTTAGATGAATTTTGTTCTTGAAAAGAGAAGCTATTAAACTGTTTCAGTCTATTTAATCAATAATAGCTTTATTTGCTGGAAATCCTAACGAAGAAATGAGTATTTATCCTAAAATTTATTTAATATTCAATCTCATTGTGTAGCATGATTCTACCAAGAAAGGCCTTCCAAAGGCCAAACCTTAATTGTTTTGCTGCCATTTTATTCCAGATAAGCACTAAAGCATTTCTCTCATATACTTTTTTCCCACCAAAGATCATTCCTAATAAAATCTAATTTTGGTTTTGTCCATTGCAGAGTGACTTGCTTTTAAACAGTATCTTTCAATGAAGTCTGTTTATTGCTAGAGCAAGAACGTGAGTTTCATTATGCTCCCCTGTGGTTAGAAAATTGTTACTAGGTCATCTCTATAGCTGGGGAACAAATGTCACAGAAATAGTGAAGTGTTGTGATGGTCACTGCTTCATCATCTGGGCTCTCCAGCAGAATTTGGAGTCCAGAATTAGGTGTGCAGCTTACCAGAAATCAGAATTAGACATTTTAGCTTCCTACAAAAATAGGTATAAATTTTAACAGTAGAACACTGTTTATTTAGCACAAGAGATTGGATAGGGGTTGTCGTGTTAATGGATATTCGGGAAGATTAGGTGCTCTTTTCTCCCCCACTTGTGAATTGGTTTGTTCTTTAGTTTTAGGCACTCTGATGGAATTGAATAGCTTCATTTAAAAGAATGAAGGCAAATTGCTTCTACATGAGGGCTAGAGAAGTGAATTTCTCTTTTGTATCTTGAATTAGATCTGAGGAAAATGATTGAAATCCTGCCTCGTGTGGGTGGTTCTCTTAGACTTCTGCTGTCACTATTTTGGGTTAATTATTTAGTGAAACTAAATCTCAACCCTCCTATGCACCAAGTGAGTTCTCTAAACACTGGGTAAAAGTCAAGTTAATTCTCTCCTTTCGGTCAGCAAATAACTAAGTTGTGCAGAGGAAAATAGTTTAAAGAGAAAATACGGAGAATTCACTGTGGGGAAAGAGGGATAACATTATCTTCTGACTCAAAATTATCTGTTTTGTGTGCTCTGCAAAGACCAGCAGGGAGTATGGGAAGAAGAAAACCTGTTTTCTATGCACTGATGTGTCATGATGGATACAGAACTTGCAGCTGAAGTGCTTCTGGAAGAACAGAGGAACCCTGAGGTTGGAGGACTCGGTTTCTACAGGACGAGGCAACAGCTGAAGAAAGCTTCTGAAGAGCTGTACATTGGAGCAGCTGCCTTTTGGGGAGACAGACACGGCCAGAGGTGACTTCCCCGAGGTGCATTTTTGCTAATTAATAGTATCAAATAACCCTGTAGAAAGAGGAGCCAGGATGACTCTGAAGGCCCTGAGATGTTACTGTGGTGAGAAATGGAACCTTTCCTTGCAGCGCTTCAAGACCCGTCCCTTCAAAATATGCAAATATGCAAAAAATATGCACTTTATCCAAAAAGTATGGACTGTATCCGAAGTGTTCTCAGTGACTATGCCTCTGTGGCTTTACACAGCCACAGTTGTGCTGGTTTTGAGCCCATTTGTGCTGGTTTTGAGCCAGACTTGCCCGAGCAGCTCTGGTCTGTCACGAGGTGGCACTGCAGAGTGGGTTTGCAAGCACAACCCTTGGGAATCTTTCCAGGGCAAATTTCTCTCGGAGAAGTTTGTGATTTCTGCATGACTTCGGATTCTGGGTTTTCCTCGGAATCAGTCTGGAGAAGTGGGCAACTTGCAAAGTGCCTGCAGTCACAGAGTGAAATTTACAATTTCTTGAAATTATTCTTGTGCAAGTTCATTTATTTACAAATGACAATGGGTAGTATTTTACAGGTATGCTGAAGAAAGAAAAAAAAACCCAAACCGGCAGAAACTCAGCAGTAATGGCAGTGAAAAATCTGTCCAATATCACGACAGGGTAAGCAATAAGTCACTATATCAATTTACCTGATTAGGGCTGCCAACAGAATGCATCTTTATTGATTCATTTCTGTGGGGCTGATACATCGTCTTGAACTGGCATTAAAATGCTGGGATTTAACATCTGGGGATTCAAGGGGCTTAAGACCAAGAGTTACAAAGAGACAAGCTGGAGAAACTGCTGTAGCTGAATTGCCCCAAGGAGGCAGAGATCAGATCTTTATAAGATGAGGAGCTAGGATTGCTTCAACGAAGTGTGTAACAGAAATAGCAGGTTTTACTTGCACAGTCTTTGATGGATTCCCATCTACAAGGTGACTGAATCCTGTTAGCAAAGACCCTTCTCTTTCTCAGGGAAGGGAGGGACTGATGACAAGTTTTTTTTTTTCTTCTTTGTTACAAACCTTGCTCTGTGAAAACAACTCGAAAAATTACCAAAGGATTCCTTCAAACCCACTAGAATTAGGATTGGTGGCTGTAATTAGGGACCATTTCAGTGCTGGACCATCTCACTGGCTGATTGTGCTGAGCTAGAGGTGATATCCTCTGATAACACATTCCTATTCGAGTTTAGGTCCCCTCACTGAGCGCTGTAGTTGGCAAGGCAAATTTCCAGCAGGGAATAATGAGGGAGAAATGAGTGTATGTGGAGTGCTGCAGGAATGGGGCCCCAGAGCGGCTGCTGCTCCTCTGTGGGTCATGTAACACCTGCTGCCTCCTCCCTCTCCCCTCTCTCCTCCCCAGTTTTGTCATGGGAGATGCTCAGCAGAATTTCTCCTTGGTATCTGGAGAAATGGAGTTGTAGATGATTCTGCCTCTTTGCTAATTTGTGACATTTACAATCTTGAAGAGCTGTACTCTCGGGCACATATTGACATTTAATTAGGAAAATTGCTCTGTGTTGGCTAGCTCTAAATGTCAATTTATTAAGGCAATATATAGGTAATTTATCATGTAATGTATGTTCTGTGCTATATTTAAAAAGTGTTGAAAATAATAGTAATTAAAAGATCCCATTCCAAAAATGTGAGAGCTACCATATGGCTGGCTACTGTAGCATAACAGAATAACAAGAACAGTTAATTATGTCAAGCAAGAATGTGTTAGAAAATCCATTTAAATAATCATGGATCACATGGTACCCATCAGTATCTGTTTAGAGAAGCTTTGTATGGATTTCCTCTCCTCAGAGATGATTTTTCACAGGTTCCCAGCCCAAAAGGCTTTAGACTAGCTCAGCTTTAACAAAACAAGCCTGCCTAAGGGTGTTAAATAAAGCCTGGCAAATGTCTGTGGCTATTTGCTATACACCCGGCTGAGCTCATCAGTTCATCACATGTCCAAGACCTTCTCACTAAATAAGGGCAAAATTCTCCAGTGCATTTGGTGCTGGGTTCACTGGGAGCTCTGTGTAGGATGCAGCCACAGCTGAGCTGTCCGAGCTGGACACCTCCACCAAGGGAAGTGTCTGGACACAGCCTGTCATGCACACTCCAGCCAAGCTGCTCCAGCTGGCAGCAGGAAAAGGGACAGGAAAGTGGGAAGCTGTAGCAAAGCACAAGCTGGATGGCACAGTCTAAAATGCCTGCTCATGAACGGCCTTTTTGTGATTGTAAATTAAAGAGTGGGGCAATTCAAGCAAAACAAACTTACTTGAGTGCACCTCTCCCGGGGTCAGATCATTTAGAAAATAAGTGGTGCTAGTGAGTGTTGAGGACACCGGTATGTTGAGTACTAACATCTCGTAAAACTGAGCTGAAAATACAGATTTTAGGTTGACAGTTCCATTAATCCACAGCAACAACCTTATTCCATGCATGCTTTAAGTAGCATTGCAGAGCAACCAAATATTTCCCATCAAGTAAGCACCCAGAAGTCTTGTTGATTATCTGAACTACAGCTGTGTCTGCCAAACTGGGCTGGAAATCTCCAGAGGACATGCTTTTCATTAGATTTCTAATATTTCCCTTTTCTAGTCAGGCTGGAAAGATGAGAGCATCCTGCCCTTGCTGCTGGTCCCAGCCAGAACCAAGAAACAGAGAAGCATGTGAAAATGAAAAGAGTGTGGGGAAGAACAGCAAAGTCCCTCTTGCCAAGTCTTGGATTTCATGAAAGAGATGAGGAAAAGGATCGATCAGTCCTGAATTACCTGCTTAGCTTCAGGCATTCCTGGGACTTTGCTAACATCAACAGGTTCAGCACCAGAGTTGTGCTTTTTTCTCCTCAGTGACCTTGGGAAAAGTTAAACTTTTTAGACTCCCTGGCAGCAGATGGCTTCTCTTTCTAGTTGCTATGTTGGCAACTGCATCAGTAAACAGAGATTATACACAGAGCCTTGGGGTTAGGCTGGTCTGAGTTTATTAACACTGTTTGGAAGGGGCAAGTAAACAAATTATCAACATACTCCATAGGGGCCATCCAGCCACCAGAGATCTGTAACCAACCAGATGATCTGCGAGCAGAGATTTAATCTAATGTATGTGCTTCAAATTAACTAGGAAACTTCAGATGAAACGGAGTTTAGCCATTTCATGTTCTGGCACAGGACTAATCCTGTGTGTCAGAGCTGAGCAAACAAGCTCTGCTTGATATGAAGGGGCAGAACTTGATCTGCTACTGCTGATCTGTAGACACCTTGAAGGACTTTATATCCAAGCTATCATTTTTCCTTTCTTTTCATGCGGCTAGCTAACACAAAGAATGGTTAACAGTTCCCCTTTTTAATGTTATTTTTCCCTTCTGCTGCCCACTTAATTTCGCCATTGGTCTTGGATGTTCTATTGGGCATCACTCTTGTTCTCCAAGAGCGTTTCATCCCAAGTCCCTTGGTGTCTCTCACTCTGATTCAAAGAAAAATGCGTTCATTTCCCTCCCTGAGGCTGCGGGCTGATCATCCTTGGTTCAATCAGGCCTAGAGTCCAACAGCACCTTTGCTTGTAAAAGGCACATGTATACTCCATCAGTCTCAAACAAATTTTGTGTGATTTGGGAAACCCTGTTACCAGTAAGGAGCTTGCACAGAAAACTGAGGGAGGAACGGCAAGAAGAGCTTTTCCTTTATAAACAGTTGTAAGATAAATCTATTTGCCTGACTACATAAACCCGACAGCTTCTTTTTTTTCTCAGTGCCAAGGACCAAAGTGAGCTAAGAATTGTTTGTGTTTGTCAATCAAATGGTTGTGTTGGATCCAAAGGTGCTACGAAAAGTAACATTCCAACTCCTAGCCTTCCCCTGCAATTCCTTCAGTCAGCACCCAGTTTAAGGGAGGAAATTCATCCTGTGGTATAAATGTTAGTAATAAATGTGCTCTTGTGGGGTGGTTTTGATCATAAGATTTAGCAAAGGAAAAGTCAGCTGCAAGACATATAAAACATACTTCTGTGCACATTTACTTGTGGCAAGAAGTGTTTTATTGGGCACGTGGCAAGACAAATCAGAATAAATGGCCACCTCTGTCTTTATCCTCCACTGCTATTAATCTTGTGTCTCTGCAGCCACTGTGGGCTCACCAGAGATTGCTAACGAGAGTCTGCAGCAACTGGAATCATGAAGATTAACTGGGATATTAGTGTGAAATCAAACTGGCATTGATTAGTAACTGCAGTGTCTGCAGTAAGTGAGGAGCTGGACTCAGAGAGAACGGGAGGTTTTTTGGTCTTATCCCAGCATTGCAATTGCTTGGTGCATTTTTCAGTCTTATCAAGAGAAAAATGCCTCAGGGAGATTTTGTCTTTAGGAAGCTTTGGGCCAGAAAGTGGATTTTAATTGATTTCTGCCTAGTCCAAACCTGGCTATTCGAATCAAGAAATCCAGTTGCATTACACAAGGGCTAAATTTTGGCTTGCTCTGTAAAGCTTGGCTTGCTGCTTATGGCTGGGATGCAACGTGCACGGAGTGTGCATTAAGGCACAATATTCAATTTTAATCCATAGGTAGCACAACTTCTGCCAGAATGTACTGTTGATGATAAATAATGCCAGGCAGAGCAAGTTTCTGAGTCTGTGAGCAAACTTAATGAAACCTAAACCAAGAAAATACAGTGAGGAGAGCAGGTGAAGGTAGCACATTATTTTTGGCCTTTTATACATCGTTTCAGGAGGGCTGTCAGGGAAGAGCTGCCCTTTCTCCCAACAAGTTTTCCAAAGTTTTAAGCTCTGTATTCTTGCACTCCTCCCAGAGTACCTGGCTGTGTCGTGACTGAGTTTAGCCGTGAAAGCAGCTGGTTTTAAAATCAGACAAAGCCTCGTGGCCCCCTGTAGAAGGCAAGGTGCAGGTACAGCAGGAAAAGCAGTCAGCAGCATCAAGTCCTGCACACTCTGAGCCCCACATGCTGCACAGAGCCTCATGGAACAGTAAGAGTGACATTTGTGGGTCCTGATCTGTAAGCCAAGAGCTTTGCTTCCCAGAAATACTCTGCAATCACTGCATGGATGAAACAAATAAGATTACTTCACTGGCACGGGTTGCTGTAACCACAGCACACACTGCTAGGTTTTGTTCTGTAGAAAAGAATTTAGTCCTGAGGTCTTTGGAAGGGGAAAAGGGGAATTAAACCTTATATGTTGTGTTGGTTCGTATTATTTTTGTTTTAAGGCCAAAAGTGGCCATTATAATAATTTAATTAGATATTCTGCATAACCCAAGGCAAAGAATTCAGCCACTAATCGCTGCATCTAACTTGTAGCTTCTGGTTGGGTGATATTTTAGAAAGACATCCAGAAACAGTGGTGTGTTTTTGGAATTTTGGAGCTTACCATCTGAAAGTTGAAGGGACAGCACAGACAGCTTGTGTTAGGGGAGGACAGATTAAACTGCTTGGTTCTTACCCCGCAAAATTTGAGATATACTTACATATAGATAGGAAATGTTGTTTTATTATAAACTGAGTGCTGCATTTATAAATCAAGCAAGATTTCTGAGAGCCTGGATCTGGGGGAGTCTGTTTTACAGAGGTGCCTTTCAGGGGGAGTGTGCCTGTGGGATGCTCTGAAGTCTGATGGGGAATGAACACATCCTATAAGCCACGGCAGAAATTCTGCTTCTCTGCTTAGATTCCTATCTATCTATCTATCTATCTATCTATCTATCTATCTATCTATCTATCTATCTTAATACTTAAAGATATAAAGAGTATGTACCTCCCACCTGGTTTTGCTCTCTCCCAAAAATTACTATGTACCCTAAACACTTTGAGGGCAAGAAGTGCTAAAAACATAAATATTTTCATGTAACTGCTCTTGAATGCTGTCTCACACAAGAAAGTGTGATAAACAGGAGCTGGTGCTGTAATAAACAATACAGACTTGCTAGGCTTAGCTGCAAGTATTCAGTGATCACCAGAAACTAGGTTAAAACACAGGATTTATTTTTAATTTAGGAGAAGAATAAATTTTTCTAGATAATTATCAAGTTTACGTAGGTGATGGTTTCCTGCCTGTTCTAGAACAACAGATGCTAAATTAGTCTTAGTTGGCTAAAAATGAGGAAAAATCAAAAGGTAAGGTCTTAGCAGTGTTTAAGGAAATCATGAAAATAATGCATGAGGCAGCAAGAGTCCAGTTTGGGACAAAAAATGAGAAAGAACTTGGTGCCCAATAAGTTTCACAGATAATTGTCTCAACAGCATCTATTTTCACCTTCAGGAAAAGACCAGAGCTTTCATGGATTCAGAGAACAGAAGCATCAAAGAGCATTAGTGCCACAGCTCAGGTAAATCAGCATAATTATTATTTCTCATTCAGGGGTTCTGCTTGCAAACAGGTCACAGGAGCAGCTCTCTCCACCTTCCCAGCAGCTGAATCCCTTCCTTGTTTAATGGACTCCAGGCTGATTGCAGTTGGACATTTCCAAAAGTGTTTTAATTTATGAATGACCTCCAAGGAGCTGCATGTAGCAGGAATTTAGGATTTCTGTCACCTGTAATAAGTATCTTTCTGAGGGTTTAGTCGTTCCCTGGAGAGTCAGTGGCATTCTTGCCATTGACTATGTTTGAAGCTTGAGTGAGCCTTAATGTTTTGGGCTGCTGGGTTAAAGAAATCACTGAGGGAGAACTGGAAAGCATCTCCTGTGTCTGCAGGTGGACAGAACAATGCCATTATCACTCTGACAGTGCAAAGCCAACAGCTTTTAAGTGATTGCTTTGCAGAAGATGTCCTTTCTTTCTTCCTCATCTCATATACGAGTACAAATAAGTGCATGGGCCATAAAATGGAATTATGCAAGGAGTTAGTAGTTTGCCTTGATTCAGTTATTGGAAAGGAAAAATTGGAGTGAGCTTGCCTTTTTGTTGTTCTTTTATTGTTCTTCTGTTGTTCTTGTTGGGGTTTCGTTTTAAGTATCCCATTAGAGGTTTTAAAATTTTCTTGTAAATGGCTCAAATGCTGTTTTATGACATATAACTCACAGTATGAACGATGCTTAATCCAGCAGGATGGCTGCTGTGGCTGCTTTCCCCCTCCTTGTTATGGCAGAGGGCTTAAAGTCCTGGTGCTAATTCCTTTATTTGTAACAGTGGTCAAATTGCAGCTTGTCCCTTGAAGGCATTCTGCAAAATGTATTATTCTGTTAATACTTCAGCCCACGTGATGTAAATGCCCTGGAAAATCTAATATATTGATTCAGCATTCTGCTGAGCAGCAAATTTCTGTCTCCTAGAAATCTGTGCTAGTGTAACCTGGGCATATATTGAGAGAAATTGTTATTGCTGTTTAAACTACTGCCAGCACAGGAATTGTCAGTGAAACAGAGACAAACAACCTCTCTACAGTGTTCTCTGCCTGAGCATCAGCATGACAGTCCCAGAACATGGGGATGTGTGCACTGTTAAATAAGAGAGAGAGATTTCTTCTTGAAAACCTTTGATTTCCAGCACTCCTTGTTTACTCCCTCTCTCCCCGGCTCTGTTTTGGGCCATTCCAGCTCTCTTGCAGACAACTTTGTGATGTAATGAGTTCATCCTGCACAGGGTGGGAGGAAATCAGAACCTTTCCCTTGACTTAATCCAGGACTGCGCTCTATTTAGCAGTTTATTTATAGCTGATGCCCCAAGAATTGACTCCGGTTCTCCAAAATTGGCTCTAGGTAAGAATTCAGATGGATTTAAATTCCCTGCTGACTGTTCCAGCTTCCCTAAAGAAACAAGCATACAAAACTAAAGGAGATTTCTGTCTCCATTAAAGTAAGACTGCCTGCAAACAGGTCAGTTGGTAAAACTATGAACTTATTGATCTTGTGGCATCCATATCAAACACGTGTTCTGAATTATTAAGAAATTCAGACCGTATTTCATTTTTGCTGTTTGACTGAGGACTTAAATAACTAGTTATGATACCTAAGGTCAGTTTATAAGCAGTCAGAGTCATAGAACAGCTCTAAATTTAAAATCTTATCTTAATTCTTCAGAATGTTTTAAAAATAGCTTCTCAGTGAAGAAAACTGTAATGGCTCTATAAAACCGTGTTTTGCAAGCTTAGCATGTTGCCTGTAATCCTAAGGTCACATTAACTCATAATCTTTTAATATTCAAATGCTATTTTCTTTAAGTAGGTGACTTTGCATCCACGAAGAAATATGCTTTGAAGTGAGTTTTTTCCTGGCCTGCTTCCCAGCAAGGTGCATCCTATCTCATTACTCAACATTGTTGTTGTCACCCTGTTAACTCATGCAAAAAGAATATAGTGCATACACAGTAGCTAAGTTTCTTTAGAATGTCAGATAATGTAATATGCTTATATTATGGGGATAAACATTTTATTTGTGTTGAAGAGCAAGCCTAGGGAGGCTCAGAAGCTGGCCAAGTTGTGGCTCGTGAGCCCTGAGTGCTGGCCAGACTCAGAGTGCAAGCTGTGGCCAAAGGCCAACCTTCAGTAGGTGGACACTGTTAATGGATGTTGAGACACTGAGGTTGGGAAGTGGGCAGTGGGATTTTAATTCAGCAAACAGGATCTTCTCATTCACTGCCTAATGCAGTCCTTCATGGAGTGAGGGATTTGGGAAGCTCCTTCTCTGGGAAATAAGGGATTCCACAAGCTCTTTGTGGTGGTGTGTTGCGCTCTGGTATCCTCCATGCAGCCTGGCTTGTGTGTCCTAACCAGTAAACTGAGGCACAGTCCTGCAGCCCTTCTCCTTGCAGGCTTTCCGTGGAAGTCAGGAGGTTTTGCTTGTTGTAAGTTTGGTGTCTTGGAGCGTTACAGAACAAAAAGCAGTTTATGAATACCACGTGAATTGTGTCATACCAAAGTGACCAGTTACCAGATGATTCACTGCAGATGCATTGGTAGCTTTGGTGTTTGTCCATTATTTTTTTACAGCTAAGCTGACAGAGCGCTCATTGTAGGAGGCTGAGAATTGCTCCCATCTGAGAGATTTTGGCTCATGTCTGCTCTTTCCGAGTATGTGGCTTAGCACTGGAGCTGGAGATGAGGCATTCCAGCCCTGAGAGCTGTCCACATTTCTGTTACTGTCCTCTCATGGCTGTGACACACTCATTTGACACATCACCTTTCCCCAGGATCATACTGACAATGACCATTAGAGGCTACAGATTCACTGAGGGATAGGAGGTAAGGATAAAAATGGGGTGCATTTTCTATTTAACATTCCTCAGCCACCTTGTTAGCAAAATGAGTTGCCCAGGGCAGCTCCCCTGGGCCTCCCCAAACACTCATCTCCACACAGCTCTTTGATCTCCTGGTTCTTCCACCACTTCTGGGATCTTCCTTCAGATGGCTTCTTCACCTTCCTATTTTTGGGCCCTCTTCTTCTCTCCAAGATCATGGTTCCTCTGTGGGAACTCTTCTTTTTGGACTCCTTTCTGAAACCATAAATGCCTGACTGTTCCAATCCAAAATAGTGTGTGTGAAGATGCACAAAGTTTTGGCAGCATCCTAATTGGTGGCTCTGTCTCATGTCCCTTTCTTTAACAGAATCTGGGATGTCTCCCTTTTGTTTAGTCCAGATAATCTACAACACTTTGCAGTTGTTGCAGCCAGCCTGAAGTATCAGGCTTCTGTCCCAGGGTTCAGAACTTCAATTTTGGACATTCACCCACCCACTCAAACTCAGCTGTCTGCTGCTTGTTAGCATTTATAATTCAAGCTATTTTTTAACCAGTGACAGCTATTCACTTGGTCTTGTATCCAACCTTACTGCCTTGCAGCCAAAGTCATTGTGGATACAAAGTTGGTGAGATGAGTGTGGAGAAGGATGGACAGAGGAGGTTCTTCATTAACGTCCAGTTTGACATTTGGGGACTACAGAGAAATGTGTAATGCCAGTAAAGAGCCTCAGAGACCTTCCTTCCCTTGCTCCAGACCAGGGCTGATGTGTCCTAGCTCGCATTAGAACATTTTAAGAGATGCTAGTAAATGAGAGAAGCCAAATAGATAGGTGTTTTCATTCATATCTACTATCCAGAGCCAGTTATCTTTTTTTTTTTGCTTTCCACTTTTTGGATTTCTCTGTTTTTCTCCTTGATTATAGAAGCCTCATATATTAAAAACTGCTTTTCTCTGCCTCTCCCACCTGGCATCTGGGCCTGCCTGGCAGTGTGTATTGTCAGACCACTCAGGTGTTTTATTTCTGCCATGGAATAATGCATGGTGTGAGTTAGGCTCTGAGCTGGAAAATTAATTAATCAATTTCTTCTGTGCTCTCAGTGAGGTGATGGTTGCTTGTTTTGGGTTTTTTATTCTGTTGGTTACAGAAGTGATATTGCTGGTTGCAGGGTTTAGGCTGGGTCCTGGCAGCAGCTGCAGTGGAGGAAACAACGTTTCTGAAGGAAAAGGAGGAACCCACAGAGTGAACCATATATAAAACCTTAGTTACTACTGTTGTAAGCCACTGACGTATTTAGTTGCTGGATCTGGAATTAAATGTGAGCGGCATATCACATGAAGGGCAAAATACACCTTTAGCTCTCAACGATAGCAGAAATATAAACTGTGGGCTTTCACGTGGTGGTGAGGTAAAACACAGCTTCATTTTTGGGTTACTCTGGGGACAGCTGATGCTGGCTTACATGTCACTGAGGGGGCTCAGCAAAGATCACATTTTCTAAATGCCTGTTAAATTTGTTAGGCCAGAGGTTGTTATTTTACATGAAGGGCTATTTGAGAGTTTTCCCACCTCTGATTATGCAATTGGTCAGTGTGACAAAGCCTGGCAGGGATCTTTCCATCTCTCATTAAAAAACAACTCCTCCTCCTTCCTCCTCCATCCACAGCATTATTTCTTCAGTTCCTCTCTCTCTGACCTTTTGCATGGCTTCAGTTGGACAAGCTATGAAAATATACACCTGATTTCTACCACTTCTGCATCAAATATATTAAAAATGCTTTCTGTGGCTTCAGTGCCAGTGGTAGTAGTAAAGCTCCTACAGGGAACTTAATGGAGAAGTTCCACTGTGCTCTGGGCAGATGGTGTGGGTGTACACAGGAAAAGCAAATTCCTGCCCCTGCCTAGCACCTGCTGTACCCAGAGGATAATAATTTCTTTGCAATGAATTGGAAGGAATTACTTTCTCTCCTTATCAACAAGCTTTTAAAGTTGCATTTATCTCCTCAAAAACTCCCTTCAGAAAGTTTAAGAATACATTGCAATTGTGCTTTTGCAACATATTCCTTGAAGATGTTAGAATTAAGGCAACACATGATTTGTGGTGATTAAGGTATAGGTGAAGTCACAGGTATTCCACTGACCTTTAAAATGTGGTTCAAAGCAAACTTTGACATTTTTCAGTTCCATCGAAGTCAGGACCAGCTACTGGAATTTCAGGATATGCTATTGTTAATGCAGATTAAGCAGTGGCCTGATCCTTAATGGCAATGTGTTCTTGAGAGATCATCTTTCTGAATCGTTTTGAATACATGTGATCTGTAGCTGCTTAAGAAATTAAAAAGAGCTGAAATTCAGACCATGAGATTCCTGTCCCTTGAAAATCACCGGAGTGAATGCCCATGTTTCTGAGACTCTCTGATTTCAGGGATTTTCTCCAGATTGCTTTGATTCAGATGTTCAGTTTACTTGGTAGCTTCACACATCTTGGTCTGCCTAGGGGAGGCTCCTTCTCTGACAAACCTTAGGCAGAGACGACTTAGAAAATAATCAGAGATTCCCTGGTGCTTGCTCAGTATGTGAGAGTGCTCTTAACCTGGGGCAACAGAGGTGGTCAAACTGCAAATTTCTTAACTAGTTTTGAAGTCAGAGAACTTTTTTTTTGGGAGTTTTATTCCAGAGGTGCACTTAGTGCTAAATGTTTTGATCCTCACCCCTTTCTTATCTAGAGGAGCTGGGGCAGAGCTACCCTGAAGGCTGCAGTGACTGTACAATAGATATGATATCTCTTATATTTCTGCTGGTACAGGCTGTTTTGGACAGGCTGAAACAGTAGTCTTGGTTATATTGTACATCTAATTTAATTAAAGGAACCAAGCCAAACATCTGGTTTGAAATTCTAAGGAAGAATGATAGATCTTAGCCTTGTTTTGAAAAGCGTAACAAAATCTGTCATGGAAAGAATTGTCTGATAGTTATGCTGATAGTATTGAAAATTGTGGCAAGTCTCAAACTCCTGGAAGTGCCTAGCCATAAACATGTTTGGTTTTCTGCACAAAAACAAATATTTCAGCTCTTCAGCCTGGCATCACTAATAAATACTTTTGAGTATGAGAAGGCTTGTGTTATATTCTATGCAGAAAATGCATAAAAAGTTAAAATTATGTGGCAGTTCTGGCTGTAGCGGGTCTAGAAATGTGGAAATAGAGTTAAACGATAATGAGTGGGATAGCATGGGGGTTTTGGTTAATATTCCTCATTTATTGAAAAGTTTGGATAAGTGATCAACCCTCAGCGAGGTACTGAACCTCTGTTGCCACAGCAGCTCTTGTGTTTGAATGGATTCCCAGGATCCACAGAGGGCAGCCTGGCTTTTGTCCAGTTTATGTGGGTTATCTCCTGATAGAAGCCGATTTTATAGCATTCAAACTGCATTTCCCAGTGCATCGTAGGCTGAATAGCTGCTTATATTCTGGTGACTCAATTATGACACTGTAAAGCTGCTTTGGACATTTCTTACTCTCAGTTCAGAGCTCTCGCTGCAGTGACAGCAAGAGGCAGCAAAGAGGGCTTGAGAGGGTTTTAACTCCTTGAATACTTTATTGATTCTGCAGCAACAGAAGCCACCAAACACGACACTCTGTCACAGCTTTTCAATTAATGGTTGGTTTTTGCACAAATCTTGTCATTAGAGGGGATCCTTCTTTCACTCCACTGCTCTCTTGTGGAGTCTTGAATCTGGAGTTTTAATTCAAACTTGATATGAAACATGATCTAAACTCCCATACATAACCTTTTCCCAAAAGGAGTGTTGCTGTGAGCCAGGAATAAAGATAATAATAAGCTCTCAAGCCTGTCAGTGGTAACACCTTCTGTGATAATTTGAAACAATACAGGATGAAGCGTGGTCCTGCTGAAACCAGTGCAAAGGACCCCATGTGCAGCCAGATCTCCTGAGGGGAGAGCTCCATCTTCACCTGAGCAATGGAAGCCTGGCATCAGCAATGAGATACAGAGCATTTACTCCACCAGTGTTTGGCAACCACGTTGGCATTTGGTTATTTCTTTGTGAAACTGCTGCTTGACCAGACAGCAATGAATTATAACCCATAATATACACGTATTATTCTTATCATCTTTTCCAGGACTGAGTTACGTGTTCCTGCTGTCAAATCCTCAGACATCTTCCTGACAGCTGAATAACTGTTCAGATCCCCAGCCATTTTGTAGAAGAAATGTGATTTTTCTTAATTTTGCACTGCTGTCGTTTTAAGTGAGGGTGTAACTTAAACACACAAACACAATGATTTTCCAGCCATGCCAGTTGTAAACACCAGACTTGTGGTAGGTTGATTTTGTGTTCTTGGTGCTGGTGGTCAGCTCCAGTTTTTGAAATGGAGTTATGTTAAGAACTGAAAAATTATTTTAGAAGACATGGGAGGATGTAACATTTCAGGACTGATTATAAATTGAAAATATACTGCAAAAGCTGAAGAAGTGGGAGATGGGAAAGTTGCTAAACAAAAGAGAATACATGAAACACAGGAGTTCTCAAAATTCAAGCAATCCATAACTATTTTTCCTCAATTGTCAATTTCCTTTTCGCTATCTCTTGTTATAGCTTTAATTTTTGGACTTAGTTTTGAGACCCTATTCCCAGATTGAACTGCTTGAAATCTGTGCTCAAATCAAACAGCAGCACAAAATGTACTTTGCTTTGTGTACGAGCAGTCTTCTCTTTGGTTAATCATTTCAGTGTGAGGGGAGAGGGGAGCGGATGGTTTGTTTTATTTTTATGAATGCAGTACCCGTGAAAACACAAGATTTAACTGTTTAGGACTCTGGTTCCAGCACAGTGGTGGAAGCGCTTGGGCTTATGGCTCATTAAGGAATTAACTCCAGTTAATCCAGTTAAAATCTCTCCAGTTTCATGGAGAGATCTTGCTCCTTCTGTGCCTCAGTTGCTGAGCCTCAGTTGCTCATTTCCAGAGGAGGGATGTCAGTGGTTTCTGTGCCGCAGGAAAACACCAAAGGGATGCACAGAATTTTGGGGTAGCCAGGCAGCTGAAGCATGGGAGTGGTGAAAATACCACGGGCTCGAGGCTGGAGTTAGGGCTAAGGGCAGTCAGAGGCTGCTATTTCAGTGCTTTTTTGGCTCTGCCCCTTCTCTGTCTTAGAATATATGACACTGCATCCAGCCTGATCTTTTTCTGGGACAAAAATAACTGTGAAGATGCTCCAGGCCATGTCTGGACCATATGTAATTATGTGCTGACTCAGAAAGAAAAGATTGCATTTCTCCTTCCAGGGAGCCCTCAGTTGTAGGAGCAGAAAATTAAATCTGCTCATATTCAAGCTAAAATTATAGAGGACTTTTGTTAGGAAAGGAAACCTGCCTTCTCCACAGTGGTTGGGAAAGGGAGTGGGAGCTCTGTATGATCAGGACTGTTCTGAAACATCTGGCAGAGGTGGTGACTAAGACAAAAATATCTGAGAACAACAATGAAGAGGAGACTGATATGGTCTGAAAGGTGGGCCTTTGCAGGATGGGATGAAGAAGAGGAAAAGGAAAATGGAGACTGAATGTCAAGAAGAGATTCCAAATGAAAATTGTGGAAATGCTTCTTGCTTGAGTGACTTGATGACAAGTGTTCTGCTGCCTTTTTTGTGGAGGCAGGAGCTTGGTGTGTGTCTGTGGAGGTGAGTCAGGGATGGTTGATTTGCTCAACAATTCGCTAGGGTGTACTTAAAAAGAAATAATTGTAGGTTTTATGTAGCTTCAATCTCTTCCTTCTAAGGATGTGATTTCAGAAAAGCCCAGAGCCTAGGATGCATGAGGAATAAACATGATTTTAAATGTCTATGTCATATTAAATTTTGCATAAGTGTGCTGAAGGTCATGGAAACCATACGGTACCAAAGGCAGTGTCCATCTCTCTACCCCCACATCCTTGTCCTTCCTTCCATTAACAGTGGAGCAGATTGGAGGAGAGGAGTGGAGGATTCTACACTTTCAGGCCTAGGATGACTGCTGCCTGTGTGCAGAGTCCTCCTCCTGCTGCTGATGCCTTAGGTTTTAACTTTTATATTTTTCAGATCCTGCATTCCCAGTGCGTAACTCTGCAGTGTCCTGCAGCCTGGGAGCTGCTGCTCTCTCATGCTGAGACAGACAGAACAAAGCCTCTCCAGGCTGCTCTCCAAGGACACCCAGCCCGGCCTAGGCCCAAAATGTGTAACCCAGCATCTTGAGAAGGGGGGCAAGCTGAGGGGAAATTCCATCATTAGCTAAAGTTTAATTGGTGAAATTGGGTTGAGATGCAAATGGACTAAAGCTATAAAAGTGTGAAGAACTCGTGACTCGGGGTCCATCTTGGGTGCAGCCTTTGGCCTGCCCAGGGTGTGCCTCTGAAGGCCTTTCTAATAAATATCCACCTTTATTCCCTTACTCCTGTCCAGTCTCTGTTTCTAGGTTGGCCTCTTTAGGCATCTCTGCACAGTGAGTTCTCTCTCATTCCTGCTCAGACAGACCCTTCAGCACCACCCTGGGGATGCTGTGGGGTGAATTTACCACACAGGCATAAAACAACACAGGAACTTTCTCCTCCAGCTTGACTCGAGCTGTTGATGCACGAGAGAATTGCTGGGGAACATTTGGCTCTCTGTTTTTCTCCTCGTGTTTCTTTAACAACCTGAGAAGGACCCAGTGGCAGGACGAAGGGGGACAGAAGTTATTCTGTGTCCTCCGGGCTGCAAGGGTAGTGCTGAATGAACAAAGTTTTGCTTTGTGCTTAGTTACACGAAGCAGTAATGTGCTTCTAGCTCTGCATGATTCCTCCATCTGTTTTAACAGCCACAGGTTAGAAATAAATAAATAAATAAATAAATAAATACACAAATGGCTTAAATTGCATCTTCTTTGATGCAGTTATAGACACAGCATTGGAGAGCTTGTATAAAATACTACTTTTTCCCAAGGTTAGATAATACCTGGCTCCCCAGCAATCCTTTTTTTTTCTCCAAAGCTATTCATACATACTGCAAGCACAATGGTACTTTAATCTTCACGAGTATGACATATGTGAAAAATTTGCTGGAATTAGATTAACCTT
>VWZT01008174.1:167610-190744 GCA_013397055.1 Pachycephala philippinensis
AACCTTTCATGGGGCTGGGGGTGGGGGGGATTAGTGGGAAATTTTTCCCAATATTCTCTTTCTAACCATTTAAATGTATGTGCGTCTGTGCATAAGTTCATATTATGAATATTATATATTAATGTATATTTAGGTTTAAAAATTATATGTATTGCTAATTGCTGTGTAAAGTACTTGAATGCCACTATTGCTCAGCAATGCTTTTCTTGTTTCTCTGTATTTCAGTTATTTAAGTCTTTACTTTTTTATCCCCACTCTCTTATTTCTGAATGGGAATGCTTTGGAATTACCTTAGTTGACTTGTCTGTAGTTATCCCTCCAATGTTTAGTCCCCAAACACTTTAGGAGTACAATTAAATTGTAGAACTGCAAATCATTCCTGTCCAGAAGTCAGACAGCATTCCAGGGGAATTCATCACAGCTGGAAGGTAAAGGTGTGCTGGTTTGATCCTCAGCTGGATGCTGAGACCTCCAAGGAGCACCCAGGTGCTGAGGAAAGTGGTGCTGATGGTTTAAGGTGTGTCTCTCTGCAGGGAGAGTTGTAGCAGCTGAATGTGCTGGAGATGCTGCTTCTTAGTAAACGTCAAACTGAGGGGTTTTTTTCTTTTTTTCAGCCAAAACAATTTTTGGTCAGCTGAAGGCAATTCCCAGCCAAAGCCAAACAAATGGGTGATGACTTAATTGTGGCCTTCCAGGATGTCAAGGGAGCCTACAAGAAAAATGGAGAGGAACTTTTTACAGCAGCACATGGTGACAGGACAAGGAGGAATGGCTGAAACAGAGTAGGTTTAGATCAGATATTAGGACAAAAAATCTTGACTGTGAGGGTGGTGAGGCCCTGGAACAGGTTGCCCAGAGGAGCTGTGGATGCTCCATCCCTGGAAGGGTTCAAGGTCAAGCTGGATGGTCTAGTGATAGGTGTCCCTACCCGTGGCAAGGAGGTTGGAAAGGATGATCTTTGAGTTGTCTTCCAATCCAGGCCATTCTAAGATTTTATGATTCTATGAAATAGAAATATGTATTTTGTAAGGGGCTGTATCTATACTGCCTACAACAGGGTGAGGTGTTCTTTGATATTAGGGAGGCAAAATGGCAAAAACCAAGCTACAGCAGTTCTGTAACTACCACTACACCCACAATATCGATCTGTCAGGGTAGTTACTTGCATCTGTACTCCAGCCAAATGCCTAACAGAGAGTTCCACGGGGTCTCTGTGAACTATATTTGAAGTATCTGAATTCACCACCTAGTCCCTGCTGTTATCCTTAAATTCTCTCTAGCATTTATCATACTTCACTGAAACAGCTTCACAAAAGTATGCAAAGAGATTTGTGTGTCTGAGAGAGTGTTTTGATAGCAAAAGATTGATGAGCCTGACTTCCTTTGTAGATGTGTGGCAACCCCTCATTTCCCTGGGTTTGTCACCATTTCCCAGCTCTCCAGAGAACTTTGCAGTCTGTCTCATTAGATCAGAAGAGTTTTCTGGGCTCTTTGTAGGGTAGAAACCACAGAGTAAAATGTCTTGAAAGAGCGAGATTGCGGGTATGTGGCATGAATTGTGTATATGAAGAAGAAGACCCTGTAAAGGCTGCTGCCCTTTTGGAAGCTGCCAGGAGAAAAAGCCAGGCTGAGGTTTGACCCATCATTTACACCCCTAATATCAATTTCCTGCCCTCTGCTTTTGGGATTGGACAAGGAAACAGCTTCTGCCACTCCCCTCACTGAGGTGAGCATTGCCTCAAGTAATAGAGCATCAGTGATACTGGTTTCTGTTATTCACAGATGTGACCCGTGGAAACTGGTGAGAGGACAACCAGCAACCTTTTGCTGTCATTAAATCCTTGCCGTTCCTCTTTCAAAGTAAACGTGATGCAAAGCAAGTCTTTAGTGAGTATTTTTCTCCTTTTCTGCCTCTGTCTCCAGAGCAAATGTTTCTTCTTTTGATGCCCAATAGGTACATAAAGTCCAGCTCAGTTTTCAGTGCAGAGTTAAACCAGCTCAGTTGCTCAGAGATGTATTTTGTACCTTAATTTGCTTCGTTTTATCTTCTGTTTGCACACTCTTCCTTTAAAAAGTAAGAGGTCATGACAAGCTTAGGTTATGTCCTACTGCTCAGTTGGAATTATCTCAGCTTATTTTTAATGCTGCCCTTACTTAACCTGATTTGTGGAGTTTTTTACAACTTGAAATAACCAGCTCTTGTTCCCAGCTGTGGAGCAAATTATCTTTGTGACCCTCATATCCTCTTGAATGCACTCTGAAATGTGCATAGAGGCTCTTATCTATCTCATCGTGGAGTGACTGGCTCTGTGACATTTGCTGTATTCCTGGAAAAACGGGTGCCTTGCTCTAATTATTAATAAGTACTGTGGTGCAGATTGCCAGCCTTCTATGAGCTGATTAAATCTGACCAAATAACGATGTTAAACTTGTCTATGGTGAGTTTGAAAACAACTCCTCTGCCCTGCCATGAGGCTCAGACTGACTGTACTATCTCACTGAAGATCTCTATTTTCAAAGACAATGGAAATTCTCCACTGCTGGGGTACTGAGAAGATGTGAGACAAACAAGAAAACCTATCCAGAGGAAGGGGCTTGCAGTCCCAAAGCTGGATCTTAGGAAAGGTAGTGGGAATGGCAAGAAAAGGCCAATGGAATTAAATACTACAAGTTTTTTGGCTCCACATGTAAGCAGTCCTGGCAGTAGATTATCCAGTGTCTTTTTTCAGCCACTGGTAACACTCCTTGAGGTTTGTTTCCTTGCTCATGCATCCAGTCTTAACTATGGCATGGATCAGCAGGGTGCCATTTATCTCTCATTTGTTTGCAGGTTGGGCTCCTTCCCTGTGGATACATTTGTGTGATTTGGCCTGTGGATTGCCCCATCTAAACGCTCACTGCTGAGGCTGAGTGCCTGTTTAGAAATGGAGAGTAACTGAGAAATCTGAGACTGCATTTCTCCTGGCAAGGTAATACAGGGATCAATATCTATTAAGGAGCCCTTGGAGGCAGCTTTGTGTGCTTGTGCTGTGAAGAGCTGGTGGATCTCAGACATGTGCCTGTATTCAGCTTTTTCTCTGGGCTACCACACATGGATTTCCTCATGGCTAGAGGGGTTTTTATTTTGAGTTGCAAAAAGCCGTGTTTCTGGCTCAGATTTTGTTCTCGAGCTTCTACATTCCCCAAATTTAACAGAGTAGCATTTTGGGGTTTAGTGTACCCTTACAGGACCTTACTTGGTTTATCTTTAAATCAATTATTTATTTTGTATCTTGACAATTTTTGTTTGTTTGTTTGTTTATCTATTGGGGGGCAATGCAATTCCCTCACCCCATTTCCTCCCCTGCTTTATTTTCACGCCATCTGTGTCCTCCAACATTGAATACTTTGTGTATTAAGAGCTGTGGTTCCCTACACAGGATGTTGAAGGTTTTCTGGCCTGTTAGAGGATGACCTGCTGTACAGATGCCATATATTACCACTTTGGACACTAATGAAAATATCACCTTAACTTCTTTCTGGGAGGATAACCACCTACCTTATTCCTGGAATGTGCTGGAAGCGGTAGCATTTTGGGCTTTGTCCACATCCACACTGACAAATGGATGTCACTGGGCTCTGGACCAGTTTGCAATATAGCTGGATGTCTGCTGGACTCCCCAGAGTTTGGAGATTGTTGTTCTGTGCTCTGTAGGGTTTGGATGGTTGTGGTGCCACTAGATGGTAGTGCTGGTCAGACCCACCCTCTGATAGAGACAGCTGATGGCAGGAGCATCCCAGAATGAAAGTGGAAATTCAAAGTTTATGAGCATTTCTCCACTGCAGTCTGGTCTGACAAAGTCAAGCAATGTAACCTTGTCTTCTTGTTGGACTGTGGAAATGAGTCCAGGTTCTGGACTGTGATTGGGGGCCCATAAACTTTGCACCACAATTTTGTGTCACACCCTTTTCCAAACTAAGTGTATTCTTTTTAATATGCCAGCGTTATACTGTGCCTCAGGAAGATTAGATATATTTTTTCACTCTACATTTTGAAAACCCTATTAAATTTGGAAGTGATATTCTGAATCTTCAAAATGCATTGACTAGTTAAGTGTCAGTGAATATATCTCTAAGCTTGCTTTCTCAAGCAATTTTTTTTTTTTGTTTAATTACACGGAGTATTATTTTGTCCCTCAATTTTATTTTATGACTTGTTCTAAGTTAATATCTCCAGAAGCTACACTGGCAAATATTCAAGTATTTGTTCAGGAAATCTAAATGGACTATCTAAAGTGAAGGGTGATCTTTCCCCTCTTTTCATTTTCTCCAATAGGTTATTTCACATATTTCAGATTACATCAAATGGGAAAAGTCTCTTCTTTTGGGCTGCTTTATTAACTTCTTTGGGTGCCTACCAGAGATAGATTGTTCCAATGTATTTTTTGCTAAGAACTGGCTCTGAAAGCACTCAGCAAAAGGGCATATGGGAATGTGAATGGGGTTTTCTGCATTTTAAAAAAATTATTTTTGCAACGGGAAAAGACCACTCTACTTCATTTAACATTTTTTGGCAAAAAAACAAAGGCATCCTCGGTTCTGAGACTGTTTATCAAGAAGTGTCAGTTTTCTTTCCCCTTCTCTAGGCACTGCCAAGAACATTTGACTGTTCTCTTCTCCATCCCCTTTTCATCCAGTCCACCCATGTAGTGCTCCATTCTCTCTTTTTACTGATAACACATACAGTGAAACTTTTTTTTCTTAATCTACTCTGATATCCTGCTCTCTGAAAGTACTAAGACTTGAATTTATGTGGTCTCCTGCGCTCCACTGCATTGTCTTCCTCTGCAAAGGAGGATGTTTAGGACCTTCTTCCTCCCTGTGGTCCATCCTCCCCTCCGGTTCCAGCTGTTGTTTTCCAGAAGGCAGCTCTGTGACCCAAACACTTTGAGTCCTCTGGAGCAGCCAGCAATGTCGCTGCAGCTGAGATCCCAAAGGGAAAGCCATTTTAGGTCGTTCCCACAATCCAGTTTTTTTCCTGACGGATTACTTTCTTCAGGGTTTGCCATTTCTGCTCTCCTTCTAAAGCCTTTTTGTTAAGATTGGGAACTGACCTGTTGACCCCAGTCCCTGCATCAAGTCCATTTTATCTCTGAGCTGGTTTGTGCTACTTTGGCCATGCAAATTAATCTTCAGGGCTGCTCAAAGAGAGAAAGGCTTGGTTAAGTGGGGAGTGTGGAAATTTTCTGACCTGGACTTGGAACTCTGTTTAGTTTACATGTTTGCTGGTTTGTGAATCCAGATATCGGTATTGCTCGACCTGGAGCTCGATACAGAATTTAGATCTGGAAAGGATCCAGATTTGAGGGATATTCAGACCTGGTGTTTCAGATCAGCTCATGGGAGACACACATTCCAGCGGCAGAGTTTGAAACTTTGTTTATACTCCAATCACTTTCCACAGTTCTGAACCCTTCTCTGACAACAATAAAATTCTAGCAAAGGGACACTGGAAAAGAAACATCATCAGCTGTTTCTTTAGCCACCTTGGTGCCAGATAGACATGAGCAT
Organism: Pachycephala philippinensis; assembly: GCA_013397055.1. Taxonomy (NCBI): domain Eukaryota; kingdom Metazoa; phylum Chordata; class Aves; order Passeriformes; genus Pachycephala; species Pachycephala philippinensis. The sequence goes on from VWZT01008174.1 coordinate 173,161, forward strand.
GCTTGGTATATAAACCTTGCATTGACAGACAGCTGAAACTCACAGCAACCCACCAAAACATGCATTGACCATAACGTGTTCCTGGCCAAATTCTGTGTGTTCAGCACTCTGGGCCTCGCTGGAGTTATACCAAGGAGAATGCTGGCCCCAGAGTGTCTGTTCATTGTTGTTTTGAAATTCAAAAGAGAGAGAAAGCTGATTATGTCAGCATCTTCTTGAAGTCATAATTCTTCCTGCTGTTTCCTTTAGAAAATATTCAAGATGACAGGAATTCTTGTAAATTCTATTTCATCACACATCAAAGAATTGGCCATGATATTCTACACTTTTAAAAGATGCAACCATAGTTGCATAGTTTTCTCTATGAGAAAAGTTTTGGGGGAAAAAAAGCTTCCAGGTTCATAAAGATCCTTGGGAGTGAGTATCTTAAGTTCAAAATTTTCTACTTTTCTTTTTTTGTTGTTGTTATTCTAATGGTATTCTAAAACTAAAATTGTTATTGTCTGGAAATGTATCTGGAAAACAAGACTTCTCACAGACAAGAGGAAAGTTTGAAACTCTAGATATTTGTCACCCTTCCAGTTATAACCCACCATTTCTCTTTGAAGTTGTTATCTCTGCTGAGTGGCTCTGATCAATACCTCTAACCTGTCATCAAGCACATTTCCCATATGTATTTCAAACAAGGGCATGTGTCCTTTGCCCCATTTATAAATAAAAAACCAGGCTCAGAGGGCTGAAGTGATTTTACCAAAATCACACAGAAGAAAATGAGGCCAGGGCTCCTGTTCTATACACCACAATGCATTGGGTCTTATTTTTTTTCCCAAAGGTTAGACACCCTTTATTAGCAACATAAACATTTCACTCCGTTTTCACACTTATAGCAGACGAAATACATGGGAATGGTGGAAACAATACAGTTTTGTGTGGCATCCAAGGGGTTATGAAACCAACAGCCGACCTTGAAGAGGGAGAGGAGGGGACTGTTTAACATTCTTTTATTGCCTAGTAAAATGCTCAAGGCCTTGTGTACCGCAAGGAGCTGCCAGGGTAGCTACAACACAGACACATTTCCCATTTACCTTCACCTCTGGTGACCCGGCTCCGTGGTTTGGGAGCGTGGCAACAGACCATAATGTCTCCTATTATGGTCTCCTCACCCTGATAGTCTGGCCCTAGGCGGGCAGTCTCTGCTCAGCCCGCGATAACCGTGCAGCCTCAGCCTTCTAGGGTGAAGTTGCCTGGGTTTTATCACAGTGCAGAAAGTAAGTTTCCAATAAATAGCAGGAGATGTCAGAGGATGTGGCTGAGGTGTACTTGAACCAAGCGGGTCGGCCCCATTAATAAATTAAGGCTCAGGAGTCCTGATGGGGTGGATAAGGGTTCCAAATGAGCAGTCAGAGCTTGGTGCCAATGTAGACAGAAGTTTTGTAGCAGAGCCCAAACCAGATTGCTGATCTTTCATTTCCTAGATACATTCCTTAATGTTTCTTAGCAGGACTTGAAAAGAGAACAATTCCCTGCAGCTGAGGAATGGTCCCTGTAAACCATCAGTGCAGTACTTAATGTACCAGATCATTTTAGGTATGTAAATTGAAAAAAAAAAAATTAAGATCAGTTATTCCTTAGGGCAGTGGGAAGGAACCATTATTTTTCTATTATGATGATCTTGTGCCTCTAATTTTGTATGATTTCCAGCACTGCCAGCTGGGACAGAGAAAGTTCTTGAGTGTATTTTCTATTCCCTATGTGCAGCATTGTATCTGGGAGAAGATTTTTCTTGGGCCAAACATCCACTGAGGAGAGGAGAAGAACATGGGAGCAACCATGATCTCAGTGAAAAAGCTGCAAAGCTCAGATTCAATATCCTGTATTTGAACATTTATTTACCTTGCCCTCCTTGAATATGAAATCATGCTAGGCCTTAGGCAAGGTGATCTTTTCAGGATGGTGAACTGACTTCCTGTGGATGAGGAGCAATTGTTAGAGAAGAAACAAAGCTGGGGGTTGGAAATGAAAGGGTTGATGTGCTTTTGGCTTCCCTGTTTACCAGAAATAGCTGGCATTAGAAGTACGAATATGATTTGTTTTCTCTGTCCTGTCAATGCCTTACCTTTCAACACATAGTGCTAAAAAATGCTAATTATGCAGTTACCCTTTTCTGCATCCCTTTCTAATATAACTTCTGGTTATCGTGAGTGGCAATAAGGAGAAACGCTTTCCAATGCAGTGGTGTAAATGTGTGCATGCTGCCATCACAGGAAAATTCTTCAACTAAAAAGAGAAGTAACAAGCAACAGTGAGATTTTCTTTTAGACTTTATTTCTGCGTAGAGGTCAATATTTGAGGTGTGCCAAGTGCTACCACTCTAATCCTGTCTGGTGTTAGCTATTTGCTCAACACTGGGTGGAATATATGGAAGAATAAGTAAATCTCTCATTGCAAAGAACTTGATTTAGGAACTCTTCTGGCGAATTCTTGAAAAGTATGGTTTTTTACTCGGCAAGCAGGTGATTTTTTGACTGAATTGGAGGGAGAATATACCTGCATGTAATGTTTTTCTTAGAGAAAGAAAATATACAGACCTTAAAAAATGTTACTGGTTTGTTTACAAGAGTGCAAGACAGGTTGATGGACCCAAGGTGGTGTGAGGCTTTGGGGAAAAGAAGCTCGGTATGAGTTGCCAAAGCCTTTGAAGCCAGCACTGGTAATTTTTGTTGTTATTTCTATTAGAAAGATTATAAATCTCTAATTTTTTAAGGGATGTCTTTGATCTGAAGGAATGACTGAGTATGTAATTTTTGAGTTCACGTTTAACTGAGTATGGAAGCAGGCATGAAGAGAACAGCACTACAAAGTTTAGAGTGAAAAATTGAGATGACTGAAGGGTAGATCTGGCTTTAGATATTTGGACAAGGAGGAACAACTAGAAGATTTGTAACAAAGAACTTTTTATGACAAAAAATGCTCCCCAATATCTAACTGTAGTATTTTTAATGTTCATGACGTTTTTTAATCATCAAAATTAGAGAAAAAACAGTAGTTGGTTTGAATAAACATCTTGATGCAGGTTAATCATTCCAGTAGGAACACAATCCTCATTTCTCTCAATTTATTCCAGAGGAAGGGAACACTGGGTTGGGATAGGAGCTTTTTCTTGGCTTTTAATTACTTTTTTAATTGAAGGTGTTATCAGAGGGTGAGCCCTCTTTTCCATGGGAGAATCACTCAGTGAGCCCCTCAGAGGAGAGTGAGGTAACATCATGTTCCTCTCTTGTACTGCAACAAGCCATGCTTTCTTTAAAAATACAATATCCACATAAAAGAGAGGAATGAGTTTAAAATTCTACCATGGAACTGAGAGGAAGATGGCCTCACAATAACTGTGGTTACAGCTTTTACAAATTACTCCCTCCCCACTAACAGAATAAAATCAGTGATCATTTTAAGACAGTTGGACAGTTAGATAGGCTTGGTCGTGTCCACTTTGGTGTGGTTTCACAGAGGCATTTTAAAGGGGCTGAGGGTCAATAAATTATTGCCCCTTGTACCCAGTTAAGGGAACAGAACTTAGAAGTGTGAGGGTAAAGATTCAGATCCCAAAGCTCCTGAAAACATACTGGGAAATATTTTTATGAACTTCAGTAAACTATGAAACAGGTCTAACTAATTCAGGATCAAAAGGGGGAAGTCTGAGGCAGTCTGAAAACTGAATTTAGCCTTAATGCAGATGTTTAAGTTGTGAATTATTTTGTATTCTAGTCCTGTCCTGCTATGTAATTTTGCATTGAACGAAAAAATCAATTCAGAAAAGTGAATTCTTAAGAGCAGTCTTACTGAAACATTCACCAGTCTTTGGGAGTTTCTGAAAACTTTCCCTGACTTCTACTGAAGTCTGCCATTACATTCACTTCATGTAATTAGAAGCAGCTTTTTCCCTTCCTGGAACATGATAGGCACAGTAATTGCATGTTGGAAACACCATGCTTTCTGTGCTTTTTTTGTGTTCAGAGTTCAGACTGGGTCACAGAAGCCACTGGATCAAATCCACGAAGAACCATGTGGGAAAAGTGCGAGGCCTTTCTGACTGAGTTGAAATGCATGCTCTGGCTGTAAATCAAAGGCAGTTGACAGATTAAGGGACATCATCTGGAGCTGGAGCTGCTGGCCAGCCAAAAGCGTGGCCAAGGACATGGATGGGATAATTATTGTCCCCTTTGCTCATCACTGAATACAGAAAATTAGACCCATGGTTAGTAACCTCTCACCTACTGACATGAGCTGTGACATGCTCTGTGCAACTATCTCAATAAATGAATTTGTTTTGATAAGTGTTTATGGGAGTCCACAAGAATGTTTGAGAATAAGAGCCCTACTGACCAGAAGTGACACTGGAAAACTAAAGAGTACCCCAAACTGTGTATGAGCTCACAAAAATGGCTGGATTAGCTCTCCCAGAGATAGTTTCTTTTTAAAATAGTTGTGAGAAACAACTGTCTTAAGCAGTTATTGAGATACTTTCACTGAGCTCATCACAGTAATCTAAATTAAAGAGTGCTGGGGATTTTGTTTTGGAAAAGTTTTCTAAAGGTTTCAATGTAAAACCAAAATCAAACCAACTTCAAAGCCCTAAATTTTTGCATCAACAATTCTTAGGTTTTTCCTTGAAGAGGACAAAGACCAGAATTTGGTGGAAAAAATGTAGGGCCAACACATGGGAGAGTCATGGCAGATACCATGTCTATCATTTTATGGATGTTTTCAGTAGCTTATGAATTTCTGCAGCCATTTCAAAACCCCAGGAAATGTTCACGGGCTACACAGGTAAATTAAACACTTAAATTAAACAATGTGATTTTTCAGTCTCCACCTTTTTTTCCTTTTTTCTGATGACATCTGTTTGTGAAAATTGGAGTGGTGGTAGGTTTTACTGGAGAAAATCGTCTGAAACCAGGAAAGTAACTAACTCTGTGCTTCAGAGTGATAACAACCCTAGCCTAAATATCTGATGGCCTGCTACCAAAACATACCATCTCATCCATCTCTTCTTTGCTCCCTGCAGTAATAATTATTTTTTTTTAAAAATCTGAGTTTAAACTTCAGGGAACAGCTCATCACTGTATGTAAATGTCAGAGTCCTTCACAGAGCTTTAATTAGATTTTTGTCTAGAAAGTCTGAGGATGTCACTCTTCCCTACTTTTCTGCTTAAAATAACTCTTTGTCATTCCTGATGTATTTTCTATTGAGTTGTAAACTTGAATAGAGTTTTAATTCTGTTGCAAAGAAATACTGTCCTTCACAGAAATTCTCTAAAGGAAGTTGCAGGCTGTTTGCATTTATTATGGTTATTTCAAATATTAAAAAAAAACAGAGAAAAAAAGCAACAGGCAACTTATTGGTCTATTACAAGAGGTTTAATATTTACAGAACTATCTAATGTTCTTTTGCTTTTTTCAGTTCACACAGACAAATCATCCTTTTGTTTATGGATTTCTGTTAGAGACATAGTAAAACTATGTATATTTTATATTGTTAATAACACTCACTGCTTTAGAATTGAATTCTATGCTAAAGAGAGGAAATACACCCTGCTTTCAGAATGCAAAAATAATAATAATTTGGAATAATTGAAATAATTTGGATTGAAGTCGATATAAACTTCTACCCCAGATCTGTGCTGAATTGAGCTGAATGTTTACATGAATGTGGTTGAGATTTTATCTGTCCTTGGGAGATACAAGATTTTTGGAGACCAAGTGTCAGTATTCAGTGTTCTAGCACAGGCTTTGGTGAGAAACTGCAGAACTACAGAAGGCTCTGCATAGAGAAACCCTGAGAACAAAGAGAAAATTATTTGGACTTTTTAAAACCAGGTTTTTCTCCATTTCTTTTTCTCACTTTTTTTTTCTCTTCTTTTCCCTTTTTTGTTTTCTTTTGCTTTCCCCTCTCCTCTTCTCTCATCTGGATATTTTGAAAGCTGGATATCAAAAACCTGGCATCATTTACAAATTCCAGACCTAATGCCTGTTGCACAATAATAATTTTATTTCTTTTCAGTTAGATTTGCAAAAAGAAATCCAAGTTAAAACCTCAAAATATTCCACTGTTTCTGATTACTTATCTTGGTCAGATCACCTGTGCACCAGCACTGGTGTATGAAATCTTAAATTGCTTTTCAGGAAAATGGGAATTCGACCTTTATTTGGGTTATATCCCTTTGGGGTTATTTATTGGGTTTTTTATTTGAATTTTTTTATGTCAAAAGTCCCATCTGGGTCTCCTTGATATTTCTTGTAGTAATGACAGCTTTGACTAGGCTAGTGGAAATAGAGTCAAGTCATGTGTGCTGACAAAGGAGTTTGATAAAAACCCTTATTTTTTATATTACTGATACATTCTTAGTCACCAGAACTTGCTGGATTTTGAAATGAGGTTCTTTAAATTCCTGATACTACATAAAATTTAAAAGGAAAGAATGCGTAGGGTTTTTTCTGTGAGGTATAATTGGAAGTCTGGCTGTAAATTGTTTTCAATTTTTTTTTTTTTATTATTATTCTGCATGTTAATATTTCATGACAGGCCATGGCTGCTCCTAGTGATGCTGAATATTTCAGTCTGGTTTAGGACTGGTGCTTGACACAGCCGTCTGTTCTACAATGCTGAGAGGTTCCCTTATTGGAAAAAAAATTATTTCCAACTCTTCAGAGCAGCTGTGTTCAGTGTTAATAATTTATACCCAGAGGCATTTGCAAATACTCCATCCTTGTGAGAGTGACCTCTGAGAAGTGAAAAAGCCTCTTTCCCATAAAACACCTCTGGGTATCAGAGTCTATTGACAACTACCATTTCTAAAAACCCCAAACAACCAAACAAAACTCAAAACAACTTCATTCAATAGGATAGAAGCAGGAAAAGACAAATGCTGCCTTGAGGAATCATGCTGGAGATGAAAGAGACCATTCCAAAAAGGCAGAAGGCCAAACTCCCCTCGAATTCTTGGGTTTATTAAACAACCAGTAGTGTGGACTTACCTCACAGCTTCCTGCCAGTCTACTTCAAACTGAAAATGGAGAAGAATCCTTCAAGTGGATGAGAGAAATTGGCTGTTGGAGTGTTTTCTCCACACTTTGGCTGCCAGGGCTGTGGAGCAGGGGCTTGACCCATCCTGTGCCAAAGCCCAGCAGGGTCAGTGGAGTCCTGCCCTGGGTGCTTGGCACTCTCTGCAAGCTGCATTAACAGCCTTTGTTGTCTTTCCCTGGCCTTAAAGTTAAAAGTCAGACACTGTGAAAGGGGAAAAAGGGGTTTTTACCTCGATATTTATTTAAGGATCCTCGGGTGCACCGAAATGCACATCAAAATGCACCCCAAAAATGCACCCACACCCGATAGATCGCATATACAATTTATAGGCCTTGGAAATTAGCGTATCTATCAAAGACTCCCCAATGAGAGGCTCGAATGAACCCCCTATCCCAAGAAATCCCCTGTCTCGATGGGCCTATTTTAGTTTACAGAATGTGTTCTGGAGAGGACCTTGGTGTTTAGGGCTTTCTGACCCCCAGCTGTGGGGCTGTCAGGATGTTTGGTCTCTTGGCTTAACAGAACATCGGGTCTCAGCTAAGTTATCAGACTTAAGAAATTACAAGTATGTGGGCTAAAAGCACTGAGGGTACATAAAAGCTATGTAAAAGGGTATATAAGAGGGTTATGAAAGAAAAGGCAAAAAAATCATGATGGCATCACCTTCCCCACGGGCAGCTGTGCTTGCAGAACCCAGACTGAGCTGGCCTCACATGAGCCATCATTATCACCTCCTAGAAACCTCACACAGCACCAGACAAGCTGCTGCTTTGGTTTTTTATAGCCTGAGGTAATTAGTGCCTGGTATCTGCAGCGGAAATAAAATGCATAACACCGGCGTTTCTAAGATGACACTGTTTTCATTGCAGGTTTAATTTTGCAAAGAACGTAAAGGCAGATACATCAAAATGCCACCAAGCCTCCTTTAATTAAAGCCTCTTTTTCCTTTTCTTCTTAAGATATGCACATCTATTGAGCCATTAAAGAGAAAGATAAAAGGAAGCCCAAACACTGTTTATACATAGCCTTTATGACTGCAGCTACTGACTTTGCAGGAGACATTATTTTGACTGGAGCAAGTTACAGAACTCAAGGCTGCTTTGTAGTGCTCCAGAGGCAGACAGTGACTGGTGCTGTGGGATTCCACCTCCCAGCACACATTCTGCACCCAGATTTCACACAGTGCTCTGCCAGATGTGACATTCATATACCCCCACTACTGTTCACTGTGCTTTGGGTGACTTGGTTGGCCCAGGTTTGGGGGAAAAAGAATGGATTACAGCTCCCCTCTTCAGTGCTGAAACTTCCTCTGCTACAGCTTAATACCCACACTCTGTATGATTGTTCACCACTCGTGTACTTTACCTTTCATAAGGTACATATTATAAACCTTCTCTTCAGATTAACAGTGCCTTATCCTTGGGACATGGGCATAGTTGGCAGCAGGTGAAAATTTGCCTCTGTCCAAAGCACCAGCATAAACCTCCCAGACTGCTTAACCCAGGATTTCACCTCAGAAGCCTGGGATCAAGATCCATGTTATTTAGTTGGCAGGACAGCACTTGGTGGGTTTCACCGAGGTTAGTTGACAACCCTGTAACTTTTTTCAGCAGCCTTGAAATAGTTAGCGAGGACATTTGGAGCTGTGCCTCGCTGTAGATGCTGTCTGAGTTCTCTACTCCAGGATTAACAGCCAAATAAGTTCAAATAAAATGATCCAAATTTTACAGTGCTTATTCCGGTAAAATTCACTGTTTGTTTTCCTTAGATAAAGATTAAACAAAGACCAAATCAGGGCTTTTGGAACTGGCCCCTTAATAGCTGGAAGGAACACTGCAGACATCTAATGGAAGATCAATACGTGAGAGTTCAGTACAGAAAACACTATTTTTTCTGTTTCTTTTTTATTTCTTTTTCTTATATATTATCTACAAGCACAAGCTTTCATATTTTTAATGTAAAAATGCATACAGATCATTATATATATAAAAATCAACTAGCCTTGTGGCAAACTGCCAGATCCAACTATCCCCAGGTTGGGGACAACTTGTCTGGATCCAGGTGCAAACCCAGTGGCTGATCCTCACCTCCATCTGTAGTTGCACCAAACCCCCAGATACGAAGATTCTCAAAGTTCTAGGGAAGTTTTGGGTCCTGATCCAGGTCTTGCAGCATGGGCATGACTAACTCTTCATCAATTGAAGATAAATATTTAAAAACTTCATAAATGACAATCAACTTGTTGCAGGTAACAAGTATCCCTTTCACCTTTCCTCCCCGTTTTTGTTTATCGTCCTTCCCATCCTCTCTCCGCACAAACGGCAGCGGGCAGAGGAGAGAAATTTAATGGTAGTGTCACATACACACACTTAAACAGCAGCAGGAGAAACAGAATTTAATCTGTTGATGTCTGCTGCAGAAAGGCTGCTGAATGTGGGTTCATGCTGCACTTGGCCTTTCCAATGCTCAGGCAATTTTGGGCTCAATTTGCACATTGTGGGAATATGACAGATTTATAGCACAGCCAGTAATATGTTGCGACATTGTGAGCAACAGCAAATCAAGTTGCATTTAATACTATGTAACATGTATGAACAGATTAAAATATACCACAGCAGAACTGGCTTAGGGGGGAAAAATTAATGAGCAATTAAGTAGAGAAGTTTGTGTTTGTTTGGGAGGAAAGGTCACAAAATAGCAGCCTCCTTTTTGCCCAAGTTGTTTATCTTGTTTGGCAGTTTCCAAATTCAGTCTTTGCAAAGGAATGTTACTATTTTTACTGTAAATTCTTTATGTAACAAGCGATGTTTGCACAGTGGAACATTTTATTTTCACCAGGATTTTGTAATTTGTGTATACAGATGTTATAAAAGAAGATACAATTTGGTGGAAATCTTTTTGAACGTATGAGGACTGTAACTTAGCGTCTCCTTCCTTTCAACTGTTCTAGTACGGATATGATTAATTATTTTCACTTGTCATTCATTTATAACCTTTTTGTATTTTAAATGCAGCTCCAACCTGAACCCCAAGAAAGGTTTTTCAGATAAAAGAACTGTTGAAGTTTTCTAAGAGGGATGAATCAATTGCTTAGCATACCAAAGTAAAGGCTCAGCTGTGTTGCCATGGGATTGCAGGTAAGGATTTTATTTACTTCAGATACGTGCACCAGCACTGACTTGAAAGATAACAGAACCTTAGCGCTTCAACTTGCAAATGCTCACTCTGGCTCCTAATCTAACTACATTGCTTGCAAGTTCAGCCCCTCAGCCAAAGAATTCTGCTTTGTGAACAGGCACTAGCTCGCTCTTTTATACTTGTATTGACTCTACACTACTAACAGGACTAAAAATGGCAAAACCTCTGTTTTTTTCTGTATTTTTTTTCTTTTTTTTAGAAAAAGTTAACGATGTGATGAATAGTTTGGGAACAAGTGTGTCACAGAGGCCTGTTGAAAGAACCCCCTGCCCAGAAGCACACGGTGAAGTTTCCCTTGCAGTGTGTCCAGCTGATGTACAGCAACACATGTGAACGTGAGGACCAAAATACAGACATTGATTCCAGGAGAGTGAAGTGAGTTTTTGCCATCTAGAATACAGAAGCAGAGAAAACAAACAACAGCACAAATAAAATACACATCTGAATGTGATGTTCTTTGCTGGCTGGGTAAAAGTGAAAGTTTTAAAAAATTTACTTTGGTAAAATATCTTTAAGTGAATACTTATCATAGAAGTCCTAATTTGGAACTTTTCTCTGTTGACAGGGATATACAGATCTGCCTCTTCAGCCTGTTCCAGCAGCTATGTGGCTACCTCTAACTGTACAAAGTGCTATCCAACTAAATTTACTCCCTCTCCTATATCTATGGCAATTTGCATTCGATGGCCTTCTGGAGCTACTTCCTCACAGAGGCAAATAACCACACAAAGTACAAAGCAGTGGAAAATAAAGCTGTAAGTAGTTGCTACAAGGGGGCTGTTTCTCAACGGAGAACACTGCTAATTTGTCATCCCAGCCCTGTGGCTGGCTGTGGTTCTGCATGTTGACAGTCTGAGCTGCCTAAAGGGATGCAACACCACTGGTGGGAGACCAGCACAGTCTGAATGAAAACTTCCAGTCCTGGCTTTTGCATCTTTGAGCAGTTAACAAACCAACTAACTAGACAGGAGGCAAAACTTGGCAGCTGGCTTAAATGAGATGATGAGGGAGAAGGAAAAAACTGGACACCTTTTATCCCAGGCACCAAAATCTGATAAAATGTGCTTTCACTTCAACGTGCCAGATAAAAGTCACAAAAAAACCTGCTCTGCTTTAAGCCCCAGAGTGCTCCAAGCAGCATCTGGAAGTTTAAACAGCTGAAAATTATGGTCTTTTGATATGGAAGAGGCCATTCAGATCTGATTTACATTTGGGCTTAGACTTTAAATACTTGCCTTGCCAAGGATTCAGTTCTTCTTCAGTGTAAGACAGACTAAGGGGAACTACTTGAATTGAAAAAAGAGACCAAAACAAAAAATAAACAAAAGCTAAAAACTACCCACAGCTAAATCTGTAGTAATATGGTTCTTTTTTTTTTGGTTTGATTTCCCAACACATATATACCCATTTCCCCAAGCACACTACTGTGTTTTGAGGGGGAAATGCTGAAATGCCACTGGACTAGCTGATTATTTGTTGAGAATTCTGCAGTTTCAGAGGAGCTGGAAGAGCAGCTGAGCTTCAGCTCTCTTGAAATGTGTGTCCAGCTGGCTAAACGCTCCAGGAAATAGACCTCTCCCATATTTTTTTTCATACCTTGCTAAGAACATCAACACTCATGGATTTAACAAAAATAACAAGGAAGGACAGTTTGGATTGAAAGCACACAATGAGTCAACTTAGAGCTGGTGAAGGTGTCAGGTGAACTTTCTGATAGAACACAGCAGCCTCTACGTGTATTCAGTCCTGGAGAACACCGGTTGTGAGGGTTGTTGGTGGACTGTTGATGATGGTTGTTGATTCAGAGGGCTGAATATTACTCTCCAATGGCTACTGAGCAATTGTCTGGCTGGAAATGATGTTTAGGCACTACTGACTTGCAGGTGATTGGAGCTAGCCACGTAGAAGCAGAAGATTCTCTCTTGGTTGCCAATCCCCACAATTGTCCAGTCCTTTGGAGTTCATTTGGTGTTTGTTTTTTGGTTTTTTTTCTTGGTGTTTGCTTTTTTAATCCCACATTAGTCAGAAGCAGTGTGGCTAAATACATTTCAAAACAGGAAAATAGTATGACTCCGTGTTACTCAAAAAAAGGTGGTGGTGCTTGTCTTTTTTATTTTTTTCATTGCAGAGCTTTGACCATTTTTCATCGAACGTGCTACGCTCGCCCCATCCCTACTCCGAGCTAACCTGCTCTAAAACGCTTCTCTGGCTTAGGACAGCTCTTTTTAGCTGCTGATTTTGGTAAGCATCTTGTTAATGGCCTGCTTGACGTGGGTGGTGGAGCTTCGCCTCCGAGTCTTGCCCTGGACCATCTTGCGGCGCCGCACCTCGCGGCAGAGCTCGTAGAAGGCCTCCATGATGTTGCCCTCTCCCGTGCAAGCAGAGCATTCGTAAAAAGCACACGCGAGTTCCGTGGCCAGCTTTTCGCCTTCCTCCGTGCTGACTTGCCTGGAGTGATCCAAGTCTGCTTTGTTCCCCACCAGGATCAGGGTGACGTTTTTGGGCTTTTTGACTTCATCCAACAAGTTCTTAAGCGGCAGCATCTCCTCGAAGCTGCCTCTGTCCGTGATGTCGTAAACCAGGACGAAGCCCTCGCCCCATCGCACGTGTCCTTCCTTCTGGATGGCATCCTCCTGTTGGAAAAGACAGACACCAGCCTTAGGAATTTGATTTATGAGGAAGATGGCAGGCCTTCAGAGAGATGCTGGTCCTCCAAAGCCCACAAAGCTGTGTACATCTGCTTTACTTTATATTTTGCACGTATCACCTTTTTTATCACGTGGCATAGATCTATTCTACCCAGTGCCATGAGCTGCACAGGCCTGTGCAGTGTGAGCACCTGCCATGTTTTAAAAGGAAGGGAGACCCAACTATGACAAATCTGCTCTTCACTTGAGTGGGAATCGTTGACTGAAGCTGTAAAGCCCCATCACTTGACTGTAGAAATAGATTGTGACTTTGTACTTAGTAACGCCATGCTGTTGGGCTGGCCCTGAATCAAAGGCATGACAACAAAATAATTTTACCCCCAAAGTAAACCCCTTGACTTGTTTGTTCTCCCAGTATTTGAAAACTCTAAGCAGGATCTCTTGCAGAAGGGTGTGGATCCAGCACGGGGGAGCAGAGAGGAGGTTCTGCCAAGAAGCAAATCTGTCCCCAGAGCAGAGCACACCTGCCCCCACTGCACTGCTGCCCCCACCACTGCACTGCTCCCCTCCCCTGCTGCATACCCAAGCCAAGGAGCTGGGGAGCAGCACATGCACCCACGCACCTGACCAGCTGTGTCTAGTATCTCCATGGAAACCACTTCATCATCAATGGTAGCTTGGTGACGATATGTCGACTCTAAAATAAGAACGCATATTGTGAGACTTATTAAAAGAACGTAATTTTCTTTTTTTTTTTATCTTCCTCACAGATCTCCCAGCACAAGAGCTGAGATGTGACACACAGTTTGACTAAATTTTCTTTGCTGGAGCTCTTCCAACCATTCTGGAGTACACTCAAGTCCTCTTTTCTACAACAGCAACACTTTTATCTCTCTCCGTAGGGCACAACTTTTTCTTTTCCACACATTAGACCCGCAAAAGGCTGGTGGATGCTGCAATCTGCACCCAACAAAGGACAGTTTGCTGTGGCAGAGAGCTCTGCACAGCTGTATCCCATTTTTCATGTTTGCTCCTAGGAAAGGCTGCTACCTATGGAAGACAATACCACAGCTCTCAAAGTATCCAGCTCAACAGACTGTCACTGCATAGCTTGGTGATCAAAACCAGCATGGTTGCAGATCAAGGAACCTAACCACTAAGCTCAGGCCTTACACTGTGAAAAAATTACAGACCAGTTAGGTATTTTAGGAATGTGTGTTTTAAACATGCTGAAATCATCACATTCCCCTCTTCTAGCAAGGGATCAAGCAGTGATTTCCCTGTTTATGATTTATAAGGATAACCAGTGGGCATTAAGCATTTACACTATGCCATAGGAAAGAAAAAAAAAACCAAAACAAACCTATTTACTGTCCCAGGTTCTGGAACCAGGCAACTAATCAGAAAACTAATGACAAAGGAGCTTGTTTTATCTTAATAAGCTGATAAGCTAAATTTGATAGCATTTGACCTAAAATGTGGAAAACGATCTGTGCTAACATTCAGATTTATTACTGTTGCTAGCTCACAGATGTCCTATATCAAAAGGCAAATATGTGTGCTGTAAAAGTCTGGCTGGTGACTATGAATGTTTTGCGTGGTCAGAGACACAATTCTTTCATTTGGTGCAAATCTCTTCAGTAGGAACGAAGGATATCTTTTAGGAAACGCATTTCTTTAACTTGAACTTCTGCAAGGGCTCGTGTTTGGTGAATGCCTGTTTTCATAAGTAAATATAAGTACAAATAAGTAATTTTCATGTACCTCTTCATAATCAGGAAAGTTTCAATGTTGTCAGTGCTGCAAACAGTCTCTTCCCAAACCAAAAATGACCCACTCCCTCGCTGTGCCACCTTAATTGCTGTAATTGCCCAGCTGTCTCTAATAGGGACAAATGGCCAATTTACTTGGGCAGATGGCAAGCAATCTTGCTGTAGGGTTTCAGGCCATGAAGACTGGGTTTTCTTAAAGGCTGTAAATACCCTTCTGGTTGGTATTTCCAGGCTGTTGAAGGAGCTGGAGTCTCCCTTTGTGATCCTGAGGCTGTTCCTACACAGCAGAGTAAGGTATAGCAAAATCTGTTGGTGGTATGTCTTCTCTGTCCTTCCCACACACCCTCCTGGCTGCAGCGATTCCCTCAGGGAATGCAGAAAAAGCAGGAAACTCTAGTTTGGTGTGAGAGCTGCAGCCATGCACCTTCAATGAGTTATTTCAGTGTTCAGTGCTAGGTTGGGATTCCCTGCGTAGTACTCCAAGCTCAAGGTTATTTAGGAACTTCTGCTTTGCGTCTTTGGGGGAGGGTGCTGTGGAGAAGAGAGGGCTCTCTGAGTAAGCGATGTGATTTTAGCTCCTTACTTGCTAAGGTTCTGCAGTGCTTATTTGCCTTCAACCATCTGGCCCTGCTCGACAAGTGGCTGCTGAGAATTTTTCCACAGAACCTGAGAAAGTGCTCACCCAGCCATGACTGCAGGGTATCTGTGAAATGTCCTCCTCAGGAGGCAGGATGGGGTAGGTCATACAGATCTTCCCTACGAAACGGGGGAATAAATCTTGAGGAATAGGCTTTTGCTCACTGTGCAGAAGCAGCATGAATCTTAAATGATACTTGACTTCTCAAAATAGGACTCTGGCGGCACTTTATGTTGCAAGTTTAACTGGCTTTGGCTGCTCACGTTGGAAAGGAATTTGATCTTGGATGAGTAGCACCGATTTAGGTCAGATTCGTGTAAATAAATCTTAGCAAATGTGTGTCTGCTCCTGAGCTTTGGAATGTGTGGTAGCTGGGTGAATTTTAATGAGGAGTGTAAAACAGCTGGACGTTGAAAGCATTTTTGGTGTAATCACAGACATAGCTTCTCCTTCAAGGGAACAGAAACATCTGAAGAATCTGGTTGTCTTGTAAATTATGAGCCCTGAAGATGCGAGTTCCAGTCTGCTCACACTGATCCTGTGGTACTTCACAAAAACACTGCCTTGCTTTGGGATTTATTAGTATCATTTTCCTTGTGGTACTGCCTTTTTTTTTCTTTTTCTTTTTCCATTTTTTTTTTTTAAGACATGCAGCCAGAGAGTAATTACAGAGCTTGAGATAACTGCAGGCCCCCTGACTGAAACCACTGGCAACACAGGTGTCTGTGTCTCAGCTGAGCACCCTTGACTCCTATTAGAGCTGATGAAATAAAATAGGTGCCGGTGGATATAGCTTGTCTGAGCTCTCTCCTGAAATAAATTGCACCTCAAAAGTACTTGGAAGTCTAAAATTGGTCAGATGAATCCAGGCTGTGAAAGTCTTAGGCCTGCATCATCGCGGTTAAGCAGAAAAAGCAAGGAGTAACACTCTACCAGCGGCTCCCAAGATGATTTTGGGCAATTTTCTGCACTTCAGATTGTGATTTTCACCAGGTGCTGCCTATATATTCTATCTATAGCTATGTGGCTAAACCCTCACAGATGGAACAAACAGCAGAGAGCTGTGTTTTGCTCACCACAAACTCGGTGTCAAATCTGCCAGCCTCAGAGCAGAGTCAGGGAGCTGCTGTGCCATGGCCTGCCTGAAGCTGGGAATGCTGTGGAAATAGATTTATTTGCTCTGCTTCGATATAAATAAGTAAATCTGACCTGTTCTTGCTGGTTTGGGGGCGTGCTGTGCTTCCAGTGATATTCCCAGTAAGGGGCTCAAAGGTGCTGATGAGTGTGGCTTTGAAGGCTGATGCCAGATTTCGGAGTGGCTCCTGGTCACAAAGCTGAAGTCCCCCAGCACTCTCGCAGTGCAAAGCACTCTTGGTTCTCATAGTTCCATTGTTTGGAGAATTAAAGTTTATTTCAAGTATATTTAGAGCTGTCAAAAGGCCTGAGAATCATGTTGGAGAGCGGTAGCAGTTGGTTTGGTTTGGAGCCACAATAATTCATTAATAGGAATTGAATAAATCTTTCAAATGACCACAGCTGCTGAATAATTATGGGAAAAATTATTTTGCAGGGGGGAAAAAAAAAACAAAAACAAACCAACTTCCCTGGGGGCTCTTGGTGTTGATAAGCATATTACAAATATCCCTGTTCTTCTGAGCAGTATAATTAAAAAAAAATACAGGAAAAAACCCTGCTTATGTGGGGAAAACTTTGAAGCCCGTGATCCAGAGACCTGTCTACAGATGAAATATTCAGTCACAGCTCGATCACATCACATCACATCACATCCTTGCACTATGCTTGTTGTGACATTTTTAACAGAGTTTTGGCCTGTAAGACTTGGCTGGTCATCTCTCAAACCTTTGTTTTGCCCAGGACTGTCCTGTTTTTCTGAATATATTTGTTCCAGAATATATTTCTACAGTATTTTGTAGAAAAAAACCTATTACCCGGAAATTAATTCTAGTTTTTGGGTTATATTTGCAGTGATGTAAAAAGTTGTAGTGATGTAAAAAGCTGTTTTCAATACTTGTCTATTTTGAACTGGCAATATATTGGGATATGTCACAGCTCTAGAAGGAAATATTTGCGTGGAGGTGTTTCTTGGATTTAGGAGTAGGTAAATCAGCTGAGAGGGAGAAATGACATTTTACAGGCGAACTGAAGGAACAATCTGATCTCTTGTTTGCTTTTAAGTACAGAGGGACACAAACCCTCTTTCCATACAGAATTTTAGTTGATTTTT